>LOEQ01005182.1:30420-43563 GCA_001685075.1 Bramus lutescens
TGTATGTATGTATGTATGTATGTATGTATGTATTGACATGTGGTGCAAACTTGCCCCAGTACCCATTGAGAATTTAGGAGTGAACTAGCAGGAGTCAGTTCTTTCCTTATTCATGAAGTCTCTAGGCATCAAGTTCAGGGCTTCAACTTACCAGCAAGTGTCTTTACGTACTGAACCAACTCTTTGGCTCACAACTGGGTTTTGCGAAAGTTGTAATAGAGGCAACAAAGAATGCCAGTTCCAGAATGCCTTTTTTTTTAAGTGAGTTAATTTTCACTTCAACTGAAGACCTGCTTCCCTGTGTTAAAGTAATCCGTCTTACGCATTTCAACCTGTGGGCAACATGAAGACCAAGGACATACACTCCTTCCACGGAAGGCCTTTCTGTCTTGCCATAAATCAAGAAAAATCTCACCAAAATTGTTATATTCCTATATCACCGTCATAGTTTTAATTAGATGTAGTATTTATGCTGGCATCAGAGTAGTAGGACAAAAGCCAGTGCGATGGTTCACTCCTGTTGTCTCAGCAGGTTCAGAAGGCTGAGACAAGAGAATTGATTGAACCCTGCAACCTGGACATCACAGCATGACACTGCATCTTATGGATCAGATTAGTTGGACAACAATATGGCAGATTATTTTTCAACTATAATCAGTTGTTGATAACATTAACACCTATTTGACAGATGACCTGTTTCTTTAGGACGATAAGAAACATATGTCCTTGCTTCCCTTTCTTTCATCTCCTTGACTTCTACTTGATGACTTAATATTTTAGGAGAAGCAGAAAGAAAATAATATGGAAAACAAAGTAATTGTCTTTGAAGACATAATGAAGAAAAGCACCAAGCACTTGCATATTTATGACTGGTTGGAGGAAGAACATTCTTTGTAGGCGGTAAACCTGTAGTGGAAATGGAAATTATCCGTGGCAAAGCCCAAAGCAGCAATGTAATCTTCTTTAATAGTCAGAGAGTCCCAGCTTCGCCTTGGATAAGCAAGAATATATAAAAATGTGAGAAAAGGTATCCATGATTCAGTCTATGCTGCAAGCATTTGCCTAACTAAGGACACATGGCTGTGTCTGGCAAGTTCCTTAGGTACATGAAGTGTCTGTTCAATGCAACACCTTGAAGCATCATTGATTTCTTTAGAATTCACTGGAGTAAAATCAAGTACTTCTTCCTTTAAAACGTGACTTTCTTTTGTACTTTGGTCTGTGAGCCACCTATAAGTACATGGAGGAGGAATTCTCCGGAGTCATTTTCTAATTTAGCTTGAATAAAGAGAAGATCACTGGCAAGTAATTTGAGTTCTCCATTTAAACTAGTGACGGAAAGCTACTGAATAAAAATTGGATTTTTAATATTGGCCTTGTTTAAATAACCTAAGGAGTTTGTCATAATAAAAATGAGGGATGTTTATTTGATTCCCAGATGATCGCCTTGCCTGGCAGGTCTAGGAATGGGAACTGGGCCTGATCTAGAAACAGGTACCTGAAATGGCAGGAAAGAAATAGCAGATAGTTGATAATTTAGCTCTTAAAAGGCCTATCAGCTGTGTCTGTTCTTTAAAAATATAAACTTACACGTATACACATGCACTAACAATTAATGACAGGCAGAAATTTGAAAGAGAGCAAGGAGTGATGTATGAGAAGATTTGGAGAGAAGAAATGGAAGAGAGAAATGTAAACATGATAATCTCAAAGTAAAAATATGAATAAAAATGTTCTTCCATAAAAATAAGCTTTTAGACATGAAAGTACAATTAGAAGTGAAATCAAAACAACACAGTATAATGAAAAGGAAGAAAAATAGGAAACCAGGATTCTGATGTCGTTAGGATTTTTCTCCTACCTCTCTGTAGTGGTCTGGTCCCTGTAAATGCACTGAAAACTTAGATCAGACTGAAAATTAAGATGGACACTGGCTGCCCTCATGGGATGGACTGAACAATGCCAAAACAGGCCATGGCAAAGAAAATTTTGGCGTTGCAGAGCCAAACACCCTCAGGACCCGGGAATAGGCGTAGACCAAATGGACTGGTACAGACAGCACTTTTGGAGGATGGGAGTAGACAGTGAGACAGTGAACAGGGAGACCATTGTATTGATTTACATCTGAGTCAGGTTTTATATTTCTCAGAACTTTGTATCAGACAGCTTTCTCGGGAAAGTTTTGTCCAGGTGATTGACAGACCCATTTAGCCTGACCCTTAAAAGAGGGGGCAGTAATACGTAAATAATTTTGTGATATAGTAATCATGTAATGGCTAGGGCTCCTGTGTCAGGGTTAGGTAGACAGCAGTTAGCCTTGAAGACAGGTTTTAGGATGTCACAGCTACACCCAGAGCCCGAGTCTGACTTTAGTCTAATGCCTATGATCAATGTCTAGATTCCTATAGCTTCAGTTGTTGGTTTTATAAACTGTTGATGAAGAAGGATCCACCCCTACCCTTCAGACTTTTTGAAAATTTACGAACCAGTGTTACAATATCTAATTTGGGCTTGCTATTTGAGCAATCTTATAGTCATTCCATTTTCTTTTTTCCTAAACCATAGACACACATCAAGTGGGTTTTTTTTTGGGGGGGGAATATTTAATCCACATTTCTTATTGATTCTTTGGGACAGGTCTTTCCCCTAATTTTTAAAATTGGTACACCAAGATTCAGAATACACAGTGATAGCTACTATAAATTCCTACTTTAAATCTTTAACACAAAACAATTTTAGTATATCCAAAAGCAGTACAAGTTTATTTCACAAAATTCATTATAGAGACATCTATAAAACTCAAACTTGCAATGTAGGAAATGAAAACAGGAACATTCCAATTAAATTTAGGAAATTTGTTTAGTAAAATTCAAAACAAAATTCGGATAAATACGCCAGGACATTTTAAGATCATTCACTTTCTCATTGAAGTTATCTGGATGAAGAACATTGAAAAAGGAGAAGTGTCTTTATAAATGCATATGTATATCAGTGTATATTAAAATTAAGATGATAGCCACTGCCAAATGTCTGCCTTCTAATGATGAGTCCCTTCACATGAAAGGGATGTCAGAATGCATTTGGTTTTCATTTGTGCTAAGTGAAAATAGCAGGAGTAGGACTTATTGAAGAGTGGTATAGACTAGTATTGATCTCACCACTTACCAAAAACTAAAATATGTATCAGCAAATCATTATAAATATTTGATGCAAAACTTAGTGTTTACAGTCTCATAAGAGTGAGAGAACAGTTCTGGCTTCAATCCAGGATGTAACTAAAATGATATCTATAATTATATTAATAAATTATTGGCCAGATTAAGTATAATCATAAAAAGAAAAAACGCTGTTTTTATATTTTAGGAACTGTGTGAATTAAAGCAGTCAGTCTAAAATATTCAAGTCTCTCAGGATACCCTTCAACTTATACAAACTACAGTAATTATCAATCAACCTGACAGAATTCCAGAGATCTCTATGTTAAAAAGCAGATGATACATTAATGCGTTTCTTCAGTTATTTAAAGAAATCTATGAGACTTTGATAACTTTCTCCATTCATCTGTTATTTATGGGTTCATTCATCATTATAGATCTAGTTAGTCTTTGTTGATTAATTGGCCAGTAAAATGAAAGCTTTAAAAGCCAACATTGTTTTTTTAAAAAGCTCAAAGTGCTCCTCAAACTGATATTTTTCTTCAAATTATTCTTCTTATATCATAATGATGTAACTCAATAGGCTCAACCACTTAGGTACAATAGCTCAGTAACAAAGCAAAGCTGAGTTTGATTTCCTATTCATGTTGTCTGATAGGGATAATTACAGCTGCAGTAAAATATCTTCCTCCGGGAATGTGAAAGTTGAGTGTTTGATTTCTACCAATGTCAAACACAACCACCTCTCATTCCTACGTATTTGAAGAGCTGTGTTGGAGTTATTGCTTTTAGCACTGGAAAAGAAGAAAGTAATGGAAGAAAAGGTGAAGGAAGGGGAGGAGGGAAAAGGGTTGGGTTACATGCCTGCACTGCATTTATTATCTTGAATATATATAATATTTAATAAGGAAATTGTATGGTACAAAATATTTAAGTCCTGTGGACAATAAGGAAAATACATAGCAAAATAAGGAGTATTGCACAAGGCCAGAGGAGGCTATTAAACAATGTGTTCAGGTTAGAGCTCTACAGTGATAGGATTTGATGAAAATATGGGACTAGATTCATATGTAACCATTAGCAAAATTTTTAAAAGACAAATATTAGTTTTTCATGTAAAAAAGAAAGCATTGTTAACCAAGGTGAAACTGTTGGAATTAGACAATTGTATGATATAAAGGAGCATAACTCCCATATATTTAAAATGTATAATATACTAGATCTCCTATAATCAATTCCAGGAAAAGGACATTTGGTCACTTCATTAAAATAACAATAGCCATGCTAACTTTTGTGACGTATATTTTATAGCATATTATACCTCACTGTCTTAAGAGCATAAAGTAAGTGTTTTGTCAAGAGCTGTTGCGAGCCA
The DNA here is from genome assembly GCA_001685075.1 of Bramus lutescens. NCBI lineage: Eukaryota > Metazoa > Chordata > Mammalia > Rodentia > Cricetidae > Bramus > Bramus lutescens. The sequence goes on from LOEQ01005182.1 coordinate 34,951, forward strand.
TGGTGCAATCACAGCATATGACAGCTGATACTTATACAGCAGACCCACAACATGATCAACTAATCTGATGGAGGAAATTTCATAAGCAAGGATTAGGAAAATGATGCCTACAAATATTGACTGCTCCTGCCTGTAAATGTCATGTGCAAAGACAGCCATGGCATCTCACCATGACCTGCACTGTAGTGTGTAATTTCATTTTATATCTATATGTAGTCTCATGATTACATCTCAGTCTTATGACCACATACATACATTCTTAAATGGTCGGGAAGATGAGTTCTCATTAATATGTGCAATTTTGATATACAGAAAATATACTAAGACATGCTTCATAACTAGACTGTAAGACACAAGGCTGTAAGACACTTAAAGCCTGCTTTATTCCTTTTACTCAGACTAACACAAGAAAATGACAATTTCTCCTCAGTCTAATACAACTTTGCACAATTAGTTCATTTTTACCTTGGAGAAAGTTTAAACTAGACTAAAGGTTTTGTAAATTGATCTTAAGCTAAAAACTTTACAGTTATGCACATGGTCAGAGTCACAGGTATCTAACCAAGGTTATTTACACAAAACAGCCTAAAAAAATGATGACTTCTTTGCCAGACAGGTTTAGTTGATGAAAGAGCCATATCTCAAAGCGGGTACTAAACTCCCGACCTGTGGTCACATTCTTATTTTAGAAACCTTGAAACTGCATTGCCACTGCTCTGCCCTTATCGCTCACCCAAAGGAATGTGCCTTTGACCAATGAGATGTAAATCTTGTAATTTTTTTATTATTGCTTCAAGCTTCCTGAAAAAAAAAATGCATGTAAGCTAGGTGAATAGAAAAGCAGACAGAATTTGAATAAAGATTTAAAACAGAGAATTAGGAAAAGATTAAGAACTACAGACTTAGAACTACAGAATTAGAGCTAAGGAATTATAGACAATTATGACAAGAGAATTAAAGAGGCAGAAGAAGAAAAAACATGACTCACACAGCACATGTGTGAGTTCATTCTGTTCCCCTCGGATAGGAAATTTTCTAAGTTCCCTTTGCCAAGCTGTAGTATTTGACCTGAACACTGAGAGGTAGTTTTGTAAGCTGGATTCACAAACTACTGAAAGATTTTAATATATACCAAAAATTTGATCACCAGTTCTCACATTCTCCATCACCGTTTTTGTTTGTTTATTTGTTTGTTTTGTTGTTGTTGTTGCTTTTGAATTTTTTTTTTGAGGCAAGCTTTCACTGTACCTTTGGAGCCTATCCTGGAATAGACCAGGTTGGCCTCAAATTCACAGAGTTCCACCTGCTCTGCCTCCAAGTGCTGGGGTTAAAGGCATATGCTACCACCACCCAGCCCCAGCAAAGTTTTGATAGCAATGATTGACAAAAATATTTGAGATATTTCCCAGAGTTAATATCATTTTATAAATCTAGATCATACATGATTTCAGATGAATGCCTTACCTGATAGTAACAAAATATGTCTATTAAGATTCATTGTAGCCAGATGGCAGCGGCATGTGCCTTTTATCCCAGCACTCGGGAGGCAGAGGCAGGTGGATCTCTGTGAGTTCAAGGCCAGCCTGGTCTAGAAGAGCTAGTTCCTTTGGGATCCTTTGGGAATAGAATATATTCAGAATTCCCTGGTATAATTTTAAGAATGTTATTAATTCTGCATTTCACACATGAAAAAAATGAAAAAAAATTAAAAAACAAAAAGACTAAGTGGTACACTCATCAACAGACTCATGACTTGTCTGGGCTCTTAACTTCAGTGTAGTCTGAACTGTTAGAAAGAGTGCTGGCATGCCATTTTGGTTTGATAATGAAAGATATCCTGTAGGCTCACATGGATGGAACTTGTGGCCCCCAACTGGTGGCATTGTTTCACTAGATTATGGAATCTTTAAGAGGCAGAGTGTCACTGGAGGAAGTGCATCATTAAGGGGCAGGCCCAGGTTCATATAGTGCAGCTGTACTTCCTGTTTGTGTTCTGCTTTCTGAGTGTGAATGCAGTGTATATAGTTGGCTCATGCAACCATGACTTCTCTGCCTACTGCTATGTTTTCACTGTTATGGTGGGCTATGCTCTTTGGAACTTTAAGCCAATACAAATGCTTAGTCAATTATCTTGCTTTTGTCAGAGCAGTTTATCGTAGCAACAGAAAACTCACTACGATGCATGCACTACCTCAATATAGTTTGAATACAAGACAAATTATTGGAATACGGTAACAAAGTTTTGGGATGTTGATTAATGCTCTTCTAGAACTAAAAACACTGCTACCTAAAATAATATTTAGCATGCATGACTAATGATGGTCCACTAGATTTTAATGTCACACAATCTCTCATAAGAGACTGTATGAACAACACCATGAGGAGGAGAATGTGGAAGAGTCACAATAATTAGGCTTGACAGTAACAACCTCCTTCAAAGCTTCCCTTTCAGGTAATTGCTAAATATCGTAGTTTATTAAGCAGGCTAAAGGCATTTACAGACTTCAAGAACATGTTTGATTAAATTAGACTGCACAAAAGAAGAAAGTAGTTTAAAATTCTTCTTCTGAATACACTAATGATTAATCACAGTAATGATAGCTCATGAAGAAAAGAATGCACACCTGTAAAAAATAAATATATAAATAAATAAAAAGACAGAAAATGGCACATCTGAGGTTTTCCGGGTCTACAGTGTAGACATTGTCAGTCAAGCCACATTTCAGATTTCTTCTGTGTGTATAAAAAAAATTAATTTTATTTACTTTGGATGGCAGTTTATATGACTCTTACAAAGCAAAGATAGTCTCATTATACAATCTAGATATACATTCCTTGGTATTTGACCAAGTGAGTTGGGAATTTATGTTCATACAAGTGCTTGCATTTAAATGTTTATAAGAGCTTTACTCAGAATTACCAGAACTGGGAAGTAACCCAAATGTCCTTCAAAAGGTCAATGGATACAAAGAAAACTGAGGTTCATCCAGACAATGACTGTTCCTCTGTGATAAAAAGAAATGAGCCATTCAGCAACAAAAAAGTAAAGAGACTTGTAATTAATACTTCTAAGAGTAAGAAGTCAATCTTAAAAGATAATACTGAATAATTCTACTACATGACACTTTCAAAAGGTCAACTATGAACAAAACAAAATCAGTAGCTCCCAAGAGAGTAGCAGATTGGCTTGGTGGAATTCAGTGGACTTCAAGGGACTGAAAACTAGTTTAGGTTATACATATAGTCTAGTCTCCATTTTCTTTATTATTTGAATGAAGAAGCAATGGTGAATGTTATGTGACCTTAAACATTTATCCAAATCTATAAAGCATGCAGCACAATTTAATTTTTATTAAACTGTGGACATTGGTTAATGATGATAATAATATTAATATGCCTGTGTCATTTATAACCAATAAGCCAATATATTGAGAAATGGGAATAAAAAAGACTAGAAGGTGTTAGAAATTGAGGAATTCATGGTAACTTTTACATTTTTGCTGTGATTCTAAAATTGCTACAATTTTTTGTTTGTTTTTGCTGTGAATCTCACAGCCAAGAGTCGCCAGAGGAGGTGTAGCAATTAATTGTAAAGTGGCATTTGAGACCTGTGACAGAAAATTAATATAAGAAAAATAAATGAATGAAGGATGGACTCTAAGCATGTATCAATATTTCTTAACAATTATGACGAAGGTCATCACTAACATATGTATAATATGTTATATATTACATATGTAATATGTAATATTAGGCACATTGGTACTCTGCACGTTAGTTTTGAAATTTTTGTGAAAACATTCAAGTATTACTAACAATTTGAGTCGTGGGCCTCTGGAGCAGCTCAGGGGCAGAATGTTTGCCTAGTATATATGAAGACCTAGATTTAACTTCCACCACCACACAAACGTAATCTTAACTAGAAAATAATCACACTACTCATGGAAAGAATGATGATGTCGCCACAAAAAAATGAATACAGCTTGATTTTTAATGAAAGCACATAAATACCTAAATTAAAAACATTTCACCTGATTATTATGTTCATATTTCTTGATTTTATTTCTATTAAACTTTCCATAATTAACTGGCTCATGCTTCCTCCTGTGGTAGATTCTATGTGCTGACATTTCAGCTTTCTCCTGAGGTTAGTGTTGTTTGGTACCTGTGATATCCACACGAGTGCTTCCGCTTAAAAGCTTATTTCATCTGAATATATATTCTTACTGGATTTATGTATTTTAAAATTATTTAAAATCAGTTTCCTTAAAAAATGATTTACCTTTGCTTTGCTTTCTGTGATAAAATAATCAAAATATTTTTATTGTCTGAATTAATATTGCACATGTTCTCTCTATTCCATAACTAATTTGTCATGCACATAGCAATCTTTCTTCTTCAGTGGTATTGATCCACCTGCCCCGTTTTTGGTAAAGAGAAAAGCTTCTTTAATTACTTTGGCTGACTTTAATTTTCCACAAAAACTTACACACTGAGTATCATGTTTTAGTGTTTTCATTTGCCCTCAACTTACCTGTACTTGGGTCCTATGGATTGATGGATGGACTGTCTATATTCTTAAAAACATATCACCATCTACACTAGTCCACAATGAAAGTGCTTAGCTCAGAAAACTGAAAGAGCTATCACTCAGGTTCTCGAAGGTTGGATAACCTCTTCCCTTTCCTTTGCCAGAGGTGTTTTGACCTTTAATTAAAAGGAAAATTTGTTGTCTTCCTTTCAGAAGACAGCAAATAATGAACTCATTAAAATGAGGTTAGTGTTCAGGCCTTAGAGCAATACAAGTTGAAGTCTCATTAGCAGCCAACAATGCAGAACACAGCACATAAATAAACCTAATACAGCACAGCAAAATGCCTCAGCGCATTAAATTTGAGCAGAATCAAATGTTTACCGTCGATGATGTTTAGGGCATGAAGCTTTAATGCAGTTAATAAAAGAAAGCAAATTGCTTCCTATTAGCCATGAAATGTTGCCACGGAAATTGTCCCAAAATATATTATGTAAATATGAGGTATATTGCCAATTAATATGATATTATAGAAAAATACATGCCTTGATTAATAGGTGCAATAATTAGAAGAATAAAGATGATGAAAAACCTCTAAGGGTACTTGTAGATATTAATGTGGAAAAAATACAGAGTGTAGGATATTAGGCAAGTCTTGTTGCCCTCACTCTCACGGTGAGAGATACCTGCACTATGGATGCAGTGAGTGTAATATCACCCAATTAATGAGCTATCATGCAAGTAAGAAATACTTTAAGAGCATATTTTAAAGGGCTTCCTTTATACAGAATAAAGAATCTCATCCTACAAACTCTGTGCTGGCTTCTCTGCAGCATACTAAGTATTATAACTAGTAAAATAACAGTTAGTTAGTTATTCAGTAGTCCAGTCAATATTTGACATTCTTTTAAAGCTTGATTCTGCATCACAATTTTTAAATAAAATCATTGCCAAGACTGAGTTTCTCTCTCTTTTTTCTTTCTTTCTTTCTTTCTTTCTGTTTTTTTTTGTTTTTTTTGTTTGTTTGTTTGTTTTTTGTGACAGGGATTCTCTGTATAGCAGACTTGGCTGTCCTGGAACTAACATTGTAGACCAGGATAGTCTTAAACTCACAGAAATCTGCCTGCTTCTGCCTCCTGAGACCTTACACTAAAGGTGTGTGCCGCAAACACACAGCAATAATGAAGTTTTCTTTTCCCATTGTATCAGATTCTTTAGATAAGGTAAGACATTTTAATCAATGTATTTCATCTATAACTAGATCATCTATAATTTATTTCTTAAATAAGAAACATTGTTTAGGTCATATTTCACTTTATATACTTGTTTTGGAATTTTTCCTATTTATTTGTTTATTCCTAGCTAGCTCTTACATCTCAAATTCACCCATTTCTGTTATTTTATATTTTACCACAAGGCTGGTGACTGTTACCTCATATCTTGCTTCTTGGGCAGCTAAATGGCATCTGCCTGACTCAGCCTTCATTCTTCCTGCATTCAGTTTAGTTTTCCCACTTAGCTATAATCTGAACTGCCATAGTCAAAAGCAGCTTGTTTTTTCACCGACAGTGAATATTAATAGCATAAAGAAGGGAGTCCCACATCAGTTTGGAGTCCTAAAACCTTAAACGTTGAATTATATTCTGCCTTATATCCCTTTTCTGCTGATACTTTTAAATTCTGCAACTCTTCTCAACTGGAGAAGTTGTCTTTCTGTTTAAAGTGTTCCTCTCCTCTACTTGTGTTCATCCCGTCAAATTCTCAAAACCTCACCAGACATTAAGATAAGATGTGAATTCTGAACGCCATTTCTCTGGTCATAATTCTCTCATATCATAACCATTACATTCCTAATTTTTGCACATTATTAGATCATTTGTCTGCCACTTGTATTACCTTTTGGAAGATAAACTCCTAATTGGAGGAAATTTTTGGTATTACCCAAAGCTGCAATATTTACAGCACATAAAGCAGCTAGGCAATATTAGCAATTTAAGTTCACTTGAATATCTTGAATATATAAGCACAGTGATGTTATGTTTCATCTATTTGAAATTCTTAAGTTTAGCTCTTACTTAGCATCTAAGTAAAAAAAAAAAACCACCTAGTTGTGAATAGTCTAAGTCACAGAAAAGGAGAGCACACAGATAGAATTATTTCCAGTGGTGCTTTGGCTTGGAGACAATGACAGCAGGATCGATGCCATCAGGACTGGATGCTGTCACCTTTAGGACCCTTTGCTTTGTTGTTCTCCTCTGCGAGCATCTGACCAAACTCACTCCGCCTACAGGGAGGCAGAGGGTGGAAACTAGCCAGAGGTGGCCAGGTGATAGCGTCTGTTTTGTTAGAATTGTGCATGGTAACTAGGCTGTAAATAGCATTGTCTGTGATTTGATGTTATGCAGCATTAGAAGTGACAGGAAGATCTCACTGGATCAACTTTATTTTTGGCAAGGTAGAGAAGTAGAAAGATCCTGCAGAAGGTAATTGGTCTACCATGTGCGTGAAAATTCCATCTTAAAATACACTACAGTGTGGATTTGTGCTTTAGTTTCTATAATAATCATGGCTGTGTGTACATAAAGAAGTCTTTTAATATTCATAGAAAAAAAACATAGACGTGCTTGTTATCTTTTTCCTGCTGGCAGAGTAATGAGAAAATTCTACTCTATTTGAGCTTAAACAATAAATAAAGCCCAGTGTCTGAAATATACGCAAAGTGACTCACAACTTGGTAGCCTTTGGAAATGATTCTTACAAACAAATGTAAAGATGCACGCATATGAATATAGTCTTGCCAAATTTTTAATTTTGTATCAAAGTATTTTTTCAAAAATTATATTAAAATAAGCATGAAAATACTTAGCTTGCAATGAAATGAACATGCTGTGTCTTTTTAAATTAAAAAGCAGAAAGTTTCACACGCAGAACAAACAAATCTCGATAAACAAGTGGATGTGTATGTTTTAGAGGGCAGAATACTCTAGCTGGATTGAGAAAGCTGTTTAGTAGAAGAGACCCTAATAAATGTTTGTAGAAGTGCAATTCTTGAGGGAATTAATGCCAGTGATGTTTAGTTAAGTTCGATTTTGACCCTGTAGCTAAACATGCTTACTTACAAATCAGTTTTTGTTGAGTTTCTGGGTAAAGTCGAACCTTTTAAATACTGAATTTATGCCACAGTAATGAAGAAATTAGAACTTCTCAAAAGATAGTTATGTTTGCAATTCAATCATAAGTGGTAACATTTATTTCTTTTCTGACTCCCTATAGGTAATTGTTTGAAATGTTTAATCTGATAATTCTAATCTTTTCATAAAGTTAGGTTGATAATAATAATATAGTTGAAAAAAACTATATTACAATATAAAAATAAACAAAACACTCACAGTAACAACATTAAACAGGTTCTTCCCATTTACTCATCTGTTAGTCCAAAGATATATTTAAAAACAGATAGCATTCTTATTCAAAAGCAATATAGATTCAGACACCATACTATATGTTGCTATGTTTTATGTGAGATATAGTGGCGCATGCCTTCAATATCAGCACTGAGCCAAGGTTGTTATGATTTCAGAATCAGTCTGGGGTAAATATGGAGTTTGATGCCACCATAGTGCATAAAACTGAGATAGTTTATTTTTGTACTCAAGAACATAGTTAGAAGTAATAATAGTTACAGTAGAGTTTAATGATCTATAAACATACGTAACTAATAACTGATTACCATGCCACTAAAACATTTCTAATGATCATGTGAGCAAGAAATGTTTCTAGAAATGGAAATAGAGGAGAGGAATCAGACAAGTTGTGACTATCATTTTGTTTCCATATCTTAAACTGTATTTACATTCAAAATTATTTTTAGAGCCTCAAAGATTATGAACTTTTATATCCTCAGATCTTTATAAATCTTTTTTGTTTTTATTCTATTGTTTATTTTCTTTTTTAATATTATTTTTAATTTTTTTATTAAAAAATTTCCACCTCCTCCTCTCCTCCCATTTACCTCCCCATCCCCCTGATCCCCCTCCCTCTCCAGTCCAAAGAGCAGTCAGGGTTTCCTGCCCTGTGGGAAG
>LOEQ01005182.1:59617-76666 GCA_001685075.1 Bramus lutescens
ATCTCGATTAACCCATTTCTATTAATGTGTGTAGCACCACGAGGTGGTGGCTTAACCGCGAAGATTCTAACCTACGTCCATCTTGGAGGTTCATGGTCGGCCAGACTCAGCTTTCTTTCTCCCAGCATTCTGTTCTGTCTACTCCACCTACTTAAGGGCTGGCCTATCAAAGGGCCAAGGCAGTTTCTTTATTAAACAATGAAAGTAGACAGAAGACCCTCCTACATCAATCTTTCTGTTTATTCCCAGACCCTCAGCAGATTCTCAAAACATGCCCCGTATTTATGTACTTTATGTTATCCTGTGTCTTCTTTGCACATTCGGATTTTTACTTTCATCTTAAGAATATTAATATTGCATTATATTATATTAAGGTATGCAGGTACTATGTTTATAAAATGTTCTGTCTTACGCTGATGAGAAACAGTAATAAAGTATGTATTGGGTCCTCTGTAAAGAGCACAGTCAAGATCTATATCTATGTGTGTATTTCACTGTGAGCCAAATGCTTTGTTTAAGGTGTTCAATTGTGGGAAACCTTTCGTAGGCATCACTTACGCAGCTTAGTGACTCATATAATATACAATGCGAAGGTAGCCTACAATCATCCTATGTGCAGCTCATTTACTCAAGGAGACTGTCTAATGCAGAGTTCAGCATGGTTCATTAAGACAGTGAAGGAGACATGCCTTGCTGGTATTTTTCGTGATGTATGTTGGTGGTTGTCTCCTTGAAAATATTTAAATTTGTTTAAAGAAGGGAAGTTAGTGCTTAGCTAGTTGGTAAATCAAATGATTGTATATTTTAAAGGCCATTTGAAGAGAGATTGGGTCATCATCTCTGCACAGGCAAGGCAATTCTACCTTACAATTTTGAAAATTGTCATGATTTTGTAAATCTTCTTCAAAAGCCTCCTTAAGAAATGAGTTCAGCCCTAAGACTCTCTGACTACGAAGTTATAAAGCAGATAACCGTAAGCGCCGTGTTTGCTCATGCAGGGGAATAAAGCTATGAGATTATTTGAGGTTCATACACAAACAGTACAATTTTGCCTTAAACACCCTCATAGTGAAGCAAATCCATTCTCTTAGCTATCTAGATAGCCACCTCAGTGTTTATTTCCTTCTTAGACATATTAAACCTGCCAGACAAGTTCAGAGTCAGTGTTGATAGAAGTTATGGTATTTCCTATTTCTTTGTTATTATCCTAGGCCTTTGTACAGTACACATCCATTAGGAAATACACAAGACAGGTGTTTTAGTTTTGTTAATATTTCAAAAATACTCATTACTATTCACCCCCAAGACACATCTTAATTATATCTTTGAAGCAGACTTCATTGACTCTGAAATTGGAACTAGCCTAGTAAAAAGAGAGAGAGAGAGAGAGAGAGAGAGAGAGAGAAGATGGAAGAAGCATTCCATAATATGATGCAATGGTAATAGTTCACTTAGCAAAGAAGACATATGTACATATAAACACATAAATCCTAAGAATTTAATTTTCTTCACATAAGTATATAACTTCTATTTAACTGCTCTGTTGTGTTGTCTAGACGAGTATAGAAAATCATTTTTCAAGTGCGCAATCGTATTCTGTTGAGTTCATATCAATCTATTTAGGCTTCAGACATTTCCTCAAGTGCCAAATGCTGAGATACCCTCCATAATAAAGGCATACCTCATCTCTGTCTAGTCACAATTCTAGCTGGAGATTTAATGTTATAGAAAGACAGGTCGAAAACCAAGGAAGTTCATTGCTTCTGTGTGCTTGTGGCTATAATGTGTGACTGTTTTCTCCTAGGATGGTCTGATTTCCCAGTAAGTTTGGATGCTGATTGATAAGTCCCATTATTCTGAAGACATTTAATCTTATGTTTCTCGTGTCGTGGTGACTACTGCTGCATGGGTTAGCCGCGTCATTTGTTTGTATGTGTCATGTGTTCTTTTCTATCCACCTCTCTGACCTTCACGTTAAAGCCAATCTCACCCCAAAATAACATATTACTAAATCTCCCCAAAGAGTCATTCATCCACAGGTGGCAGATTGAAAGAGGAACACAGAGTGCTGATTAAAAAGAAAAAAATAATAATAAAAGTAGGGAATTTAGAATAGTTTTTTTTTTTAGTCTGAAAGTGCTTGCATCTTGATTGAAAATGGATCATGAAAGCTCCACTGAATAGAAACCCTACAGCTGAGGCCATTTTTCTGGGAATGCTGTACACTTTATTTTTCACTGGACATGATTTCTAGTGAGAATTATTGCTGTTATTATAATTTAATAATCAATTAGTCATAGTCAAATCAGTAATTGTCATGAATTATGTTTGGAAATTAGTTAAAATTGTTTTCCCAGGTTGTTACTTTTAGTCTCTACAAATTAACTTAATTAAAAAATGTGTTAACGTCAAAGATGAAAGGAGGGAAATTGCTATTCTAGTTTTGTGATTTTCTTTACTCTTCTTTGTACACTGTGGTTTTAAATACCAGATGTTAGAGACCAATGAGCTCTGTTAAAATAAATCTTTGACATTTTACCAACTATGTGCTTTAGTTTCCACATTTACAAATGGTGCTTAAATTACCACCCATATGTGAAATTATAATATAATAATTGCTCATTATTAGTAATTATGTATGAGAATAAAGGTCTATGAAATACTAATTTAAATCTGTTTTCGAATTTGAGTCTAGTAGGTATCTTTTAATATACATTTATTTGCTAGCAAGAATCTTATAGGTGGCTAATATAGGTGATTTATGTTAGATTTCAAACCTGGGACAAATGACTGGTTCAGCCAGGTTCTACCTGCATCCATCAGTCCCTACTTCTACACAGTCCTCCTGGCTAACATAACCAGGCCTCTACCCTGAACGCTCCAGCCCAGGGAGCTAGGCTATGGTTCCCTGCAAACGCCAACCACTTTGGTTGCCTACCTTCTTTGTACCTTTGGGGCTCCTGGCGGCTGCTCCTGATTCACCTGCTCTCCCCTCCCTTCCCAAATCCCCTTTCCTCATGTGGTTCAGTCTGGTCCTGCCCACACTGGACACTCCCTGGTGTGCCTTCTTCTGACTGTGCTTTTCTGCACATCTACAATAAACTTTCTCCTCCACCACACCTCATAGCAGTCATATCCCTGTTCCTTTTTATTTCTTTTGTTGCTATTGTTCATTCAGCTATATATTCACCAATGGGAATTCATGCCAGGTAGTGAATGAAAACAAACTTAAAATATTTCTTTATATTTAGAAATTAGAATATTTCATGTGTAATGAGTGTGTTTTTGTGCAAAAGAGATAAAGCAGCCAATGGAATGGTTTGACTTTTACTTTACTCTTACAACTTTACCTTTGCATCTGTTAATCTATAATCCAAATTTTGCTGAAAAGCACTATTTATTTTGGGCCTTGACTGTAGATTAGTAGTAGAACATTCGCTTTATGTTCAGAGTTCACTCCTTAGCAATGAAAAGACAAAATCAAAAACCTTATTTTGACAGATTTAAAGAGCTTTCAGAAGCATGTTATTATCTCAAAGTAATAATCCAGTAAAATTTGTGACAAGAAGATTAACCTTTTGTGTATTTTATTCTGACCTAAAACATGTGCTCTGGGAAATAGAGGTTTTTTTTTTTAAAAATCATTTTAAAAAGAACAAAACCTACTTTATATTAATGATTCTTTAGACATAATTTTGGCTTAGTTTAGAAGTAAAAGGATTAACTGGAATGCAACTAATTTAACATCTTTAACTGGTATCTATATGGTCATTATGAGCTACAAATAACATTTTAGTCTGTAGCTTAGCATACTCGAGTATTAAAGAAGTATGTGCTTTGACTGGCAAAATATAGAATTTTAACATAAAATGGAAATCACTCCAAATTCTACTGTGTCCTACCAGCATGACTTGCTATCGTATTTTTCATAAATCTATTTAGAGTGTTAGGGGTCAGCCTCATGTGGTTTGAATTATTATATGACCAGCATAAAATGAGAAAGGTTGGCAGAAATTAATCTATGATATTTAAAAAGCAAGAAGCTTAAATCTGTCACTTTCAACCTTGCCTAGAGTTTGTCAATTAGCATAATCTCTGATATAAAATTGCTAATATTTTATGATCAGCCATTCAACTGTTTATATCAATATTCTTTAGATTGAACAATTGACCTTGTTCCTGGTCAAGGAAGACATCAGTGCCTCCTGCCCCACACAAGAATGATCAATAGAGCTGAAAGGAAATGAAAATATTTCCTAAACACTTTATACTCAGAGAAAACAGTCTGGTTTTATTTGGAGTGGGGGAGTAATCAGCAATTCTTTGATCGCTTGTTCCATAAGTGACTCCTTTAAATGCATATCTCAGTCTGTTTAATTACAAAGATAAGAAACACCTGTAGCATAAGTATTTCATTAATGGAAATGGTAAATGATTCTTAGCTTGGATTTCAACTCTTGATGGTCTTAATATACTAATGTAAGTCAATGAATTGAGAGTCTGATGCCAACAGTTTTAGACAACTTAAGGAAATCATAAATGTTGTCTACTTATCTCATTCACAGTATTTCTTAAATTTCTAAACTTCTTTAACTCCTTTTGATATGAGGCTGCTGAGGTCACTATTTATAGGAAGGTGGAATTAAGTTGCTTTAGTATTCAGTGTTCTAGGAAAGTAGCATGCCCAAGTGCTACTTAATAGATTTAATGCTTGGCTTTAGAAGGTATGATCTGTGCAGGCTCAACCTTTAAGAATGTGTAAAAATGTGTCAATTAAAAGCCAAGCAGTTCAATATCGGCTGGGTTGATTTTCAGAAGATGTTTGTAGTCTATCTCTTCTTTATGGACGTCACAACATGAAGTACTTCCGTAAATTGATCTCATTGACCCTTTACTAACTAACACCTTATGACAAAAGCATTTGCATCTTTGGTTTAAACCAGGAAAATGGGACTCAGAATTACAGCTCTTCAAAATCAAATAGTTAATTTCATAGGAAAGAAGGTACTCGGTTCCAGGAACTGAATCCAAACTGCATAACCCACTTAATACTATTTCTTTCATTACTGAGGAAATCTTTTTCATAGAACATGCAAACAGAACGTTTTAAGAAATATTTAAAATAACTCTGATACACAGTTCCTTAAATGAATAAAATAAACAGAAATTTGAACACCCACCTATTAAATATATTGTGTTAAGAAAGAATAAACTGAACAAATGCACACTAAAAGCCAGAAAATTTTTAGATCACTTACATAATTTAGTATTTTGACAATGCAAAACAATATTGTATGACTAAATTCAGAACATTTTTAAAATTTGTATACATTTTATTAAATTATATAAAATGCATATAACTCCATACAGCAAAAGTATTTCTGGATAGCTATAATAAGATGAATTGGAAATATTTTTTCTGTTTTGTTTTCAGATATAGTTTCACAGTGCTCTTCAGGGGCATTGAGCTGAAAACTGTTTCTATAATGAGAAAGATATACTTATTTTCAACTAATTCTCAAGTAATATTTCTCTTTCTTTAGAAATAAAGATTCATTGTCAAAATTTTAAGAAATTATTAAAATCTATATAAACTTTATTATAGAACATAAATAAAAACAATGTATTAAAATTGGAATTTTGTATGTGTAGCATTAACTTGAAAAATAAAGAAGCAAAAGTCCTTACAGAGTAACTGTTCAGTTTTAAAGTCAACACCAAAAGATTTTAAAGAAGAATCCAAAAGTAGTTCCCACTGGTTGGTTCTAAGGTTCTAACTCTACTTTATTTTATTTTGCCTTTTGAGGTTACTTATATTTTCCACATTCCTTCAATAAATTTTTGACATTTTCATAATCAGAAGAAATTTTTAAAATGCAATAAATTATCAAGTCAATTGTATACACACATGCAAAATGTTTGAGAAAAAAAGTGATACCCTCTAATCAAATTCTCCATATACGCTAAGAAATCATTGTGGCTATAATTATATTTATATATCTTTATTGTTTATTGCCAGCATATGCTCACAATTCTAAACACTACCAGTAGTGAGTAGTCTTAAACAGCCTGTTTGATCCGTAGCGCCCATCACACTGTATTCATGACCCTCGTCTCCGATGTAGCTTAGTCTCAACTTATTCTTTTTCTGTTTAAAGAATAGCATGAATAATTAAATAAATCTTACAAAAACAAGGTTATCATTGAAGCCGTTGTCACCTCATGTTTTACAGGGACCGAGGAGGAAGACGAAGGAGATGACCTTCTGCTGAGGTCTGTGGATGAGTTCTGGTGGTTTCCTCACATGTGGAGTCACATGCAGCCCCACCTCTTCCACAACGAGTCCTCTTTAGTGGAGCAGATGATTCTCAACAAAGAATTTGCCCTGGTGAGTATATTTGATTGTGGCATTTCCCTCTATGGATTGTGATCTAATAACAGCTTCTGTATTGTCCCATTCCTGCACTGTGCTCAGCTGTTTTACAATTACCATTGAGCAGTGAAGTTGTGAAAACAGACCCTACTGCCTCAAATGCTAATATGTGTCTATCTTGCCTTCAGGGAGAAGATTACCTGCCCCTGTTTTAGGCACTGTCTGAGTTCTCTGTTCTTTCAAAAATATAATAAAAGACAGTAATCATGTCTTCAGAAAAATAACAGGGTGAGCATTCTCATGTATGCATATTAGGACATGTTATCACAAAAGTGTGGGAATCCTCTCAAATGCTGGAGTTCTTGGTTCTGGACCCCATTATGACTACTTACAACTCCTCGAATCTGTGTCATTGCAGAAAACTTCAGGTTTGAAAGGTCATATTTGGAATCATAGCACTCAATTGAATAAAATGGACTCCTGTGAAGTTATACCTGCTTCTTTATTATTATTTTGGAAGAACGCCTTATTTTTCTTTTTAAACTTCAAGGACAGAGTAATAACTACATGTAGAGGGTCCTGACTCACAAATGTGGAAAACAAAAGTGAATAAGATCATGAAGTAGGGCACCAAAATACCTTAATTGAACTCTTTCCTTCCATGAACGGCTCCCTGGTGTAGTAAAAATCACTTAAGCCCTCTGTGTCCTGGTTTCTCACACACACAAAAGAATGAGGCAAATATAGGAAGAATTACTATGTAGTACTGCTGTGCAAGTGCACACGTAAGTTTCCGTCAGAGTTTAACACTCAATAAGCCTTCCATATATAATGTTCACCCAATTATCTCCTGTCTAAATACACACAAATATGCAGTCATATGTTGCCTTGAAAGCTATATGCCGATATTTTCAATGTAGATTAATAACAGATTCAACCTGTAGGCACAATCTAAAAAAATCTGTAATGATAAGTTGGATTATAAGCGTTGTAAATAAATTGGCCTTACTCAAAAACAAACACTCCTGGTTTGGTTACTTTGAAAATCAAACATGTTTATCACTTGCCTTAAATCTGCTCAACACTTCTGTCACTCATCAGTCTGCCTCTCCACATTTGTAGGTTATATTTCATAATGGCTGATTTGACCTGTTTGAGTAATTTCTCTTTTAAAGCCATGCTGAGAGCTCTGGGATAGATTCGAATGTAATTGCTTCAGAATGAATTGTTGAAAGCTTTTTAGAGGCCATTCAGAGCAATTGCACTTGTTTAGTCAGTGACGCTAGAAACTATGCTTAAACCAATAAATAAATTTTGTTTAAAAAGGATCTTATTCTGTGTTTCAACGTCAAAATATTGCAACCCAAATGAAGTTTGTTAAACACATACATTGCAACAACATGTTACTTTTTCCCGAGTTTAGTTATACAAAACTCAAGACGGTTGAGCGATGTTGTTGGGATCCCTGCCTTCCTGTCAACATGGCCTGACAATAGGAGCACTATAAGATTCATCGACATTATGCAGATAGTATAAGGCAGTCAAAATACCAGTGAGATATTGGCAGGCTAAAAATTAGTCCTAACTGCTTGTAACCAGTTCTAATAAAGTTGGCAACTTAGTTAATGTCTACATGCTTCACTGTCTTCCCTTGAATGCTAATGGCTGTTTTTCATTCTCTATGCCACAAACTTTCTTTAGATAATTAATTTACATCAACTTATCTGCCAAAGAAAAGCAGTGGACCAGATAATGCTGTTAATCAATTCCAGCTCTAAAATTTGTGAGAACTGAAAACATCAGTCCCAAAATTTGGATTGAACATCTTGAAATACTCAGCTGGCTGCAACTGTAGCAATTTTGGAAAGAGATTTTAACACTAAATAATCACTTATATGCATAAATACAAAATTTACTAATAAGGTCTTCCTTTAAAAAATGTATTCTGACATTCCTAATCACTCCTGGGTAGGACTGTGTGATAGAGAGATTGTCAGTTTCAAAAGCACAGCTGTTTTCATAACATCTGCAAAAAGTATCCAACTGGAGTAGTAAGACCTTGACACTAATATTTTTAGAAATAGACTTTAAAACCCAATGAGAATGGCACTATCAATGGGACTTTCTGAAATCTCTCTGGATATAGTTCATTTCCTCTCAGAACATGTTTAAAGATCACAAGAAGAATACATTAAATGAGTGTTTATTTTTCCTTTCAGTATTCAGCAAGAAGCTTTATTAATATAAAGCTTTGCCATTGTTTAAGCTATACATGCTTACATAATCAGTTTGTCTGGGTTTAGAGTGTAGGGGGCATGTGCATTTAATCCATGAATAAAATTAACTGTGTTACATATGAATATACATGCTTACTGTTTGTACACATTTCATATGTATAGTTAAATGTTTGCATAGAAGATGTTAGCAAATTATCAGGATAGCAAGATATGGTAGTGACAATGTACTTTACATGGTGTGACAGAAAAATGGAGAGAAATGTTTTTAAGTTCCTTTCTGCAATAAACCATAGATCTTTGCTGCCACTCAATCACTTGTGCATGTCAATAAACAAAAGCAAACTTTCAAAGATGACAACAAAGGCTGAAGAAAAGCAGAGACACTGGGAAATATGAAAGCAACTAATGAAAAAGTAATCAAAAATCATCTCTAATTTAATCTGCATCTTCATTCCAATGACAGAGGAAAAACATGCCTGTAGCATAATCCTGAATTATTTATTTTTATTCCACAATAGACTTATGGGGGGAAGAGAGTTTTGTTGTTTTAAGTTTAACATGCACACTCATTAAAGTTTCTAAGCCAGTGGGGCTTTTCAGTCTGCTGATTATTTCAGATGAGAAAATATCCTGAAGGGAGAAAAAAAAAACAGCATTTGTCTTCACTGCTAATGTTTTCAACAAAGATGCCGTTATCTCACATTTTAGTAAATAATAAAGTATCTTGTTTTAACTAAGAGGTGATTCTTAAAGCTAATGATTTTAAGTTCTGCTGTTTAAAAGTTAAGCATATTTATGAAATACACATGTACCTATTTCATAATTAGATCAATATTCATTAATTATGAGATGCAAGCTATTTTCTTTACAACACAAACCTGGGGCTAATGAATGGCTTAGCAGGTAGTGTGATTTTTTTGTGTGTAAGCATGAAGATTTAAGATTGGATCTCAAGGACCTGTGCATAAAATAAGACATAAATGTCCATCTATAATCCATGTGCTTGGAGGCAGAGATAAGAGGACTACTAGTGCTCATTTACAAGCCAGCCTAGACCATCAGTGATTTATAAATTCAGTTAAAGACCTTGTCTCAAAAACTAATTTGGGCAACAATAGAAGAAGGCACACAATATCATCGGTGGCCTCCAGATTAGCATAGACAGGCACATATTCACATATATTTGCTACACCAACACATACACACAATGCAAAACCATAAAGAGCTTTCAAATAGCAATAATAAAAAATCTAAAATACACTTTATGCTCTATAAGTTATGTAGCTTTCTTATTTCAAGGAAATGAGAGTGGAATTATTGGCACAGTATGATAAAGCAGAGCTTCCTGGCATTCTTTATGAGGTACAGCTTTACTGGATCATACAACATGCAGCCTTGTGCAAATCAACAAATACATGTGTCAAAAAATGCTATGGATGAGATGACTTACAGAGTGAAGGTGCTGGTCACCAAGTCTGGGGTAGGTGCTGGACCTCAGTCCAGAGCCCACACAGGTTAAAGGGGAGAATCAGTCTTCTCAGGTTGACCTCTATTCTCTGCACATATGTTGGAGCACATGAATGAACACACAGTGGTGCACACACACAGTGATTAAATACTTGTAATTTTTAAATGTTGATTGCAACTAATAGATGTGTAGAATAAGGAATTTAGAAAATATAAGACTATTGTTTTCATAATGGATCAATTTATGTATCTTAGAGAATCAATAATGAATAAGTCAGTCTTTTCAAATTGAGAAGAGTGCACACACAAGCACACAAATGACTTGGGTCCGACAATGACAGTTATCAAACAACCTGAAGCACTGAGGTATAGAGGAAGAAACTAGGTGACAATATGGACTGAGAGGACCTTATGCTAAAGTGGTCAATCAAAGAAAGGAAAATGCTACATGGACCTCTCACACAAGCATCTATTAAGGTCGAATTCAAATAGCTGGATAGTGAGATGGTTCTTGCTAATGGCTGGGGGCCAGGGTAAAATAGGAAGCTGTTAACAAAGGAGCATTGACAGTTCGGTCTAGCAAGAGGAATACATCTTATCATGCCAAGCAAAACTGTGTCTGTAAGCAATGAATTTTAACACATTGCACACTTAAAATGCTGTCAATGAAGTAGATCTTATGTTGTATATTTAGCACAATAAATAAGTGAAGATTTCAATAATAAATTGAGCTTCTGAGATATCCTGTGGAACAAATACCCATTTAGAACAAATGTTCATGTCTACTCCTTTGTAACTGAGTGCACTAGACATCTAAGTAAATTACCCACAACGTGAAGATCTAAAATTTTCATTAGCACTGCAGCAGTCTGTGTAGTTCTGAAGGTTATTACTTAATATGATGCTGCAGGTCTACTCTTATCAGACGTCAGTCAAGGGTTCAGTTGAAGTGGCAGGTGATCTTGAGGCTTACTTGGAGGGTAGACCACTGCTAAGCTAATTGCTTACGAAGTTCAATTCCTTGCAAGGTGGGTGCTTCTTGTTCCCACCAGGTGTTACCTAGCTCTACCTTGATTTTCTGATCACACGAACGGCTTCAGGAGAAAGTTCACAGCATGATAGTATAGCTCTCTGAGACAGGGAACAAGAGATTTGCAGTCTCTAAGCAGAATACATATCTGTGACTTTTATCATGAATTGAGCTAGAGGAGCCAGTCACTAGCTCCACGCTACACACAGTAGACAAAAAATTAAGGACTGGAACAGCAGGAGACAGAGGACATTTGAAACCACTCTGCTTAATGTCCGTCCCATGTAACCCCAAGTAATATAGGGCATCCTGTTCAAAGCTGTTATCCTTCATTGATTTAAAGATATTTGAACATGAAATGGACAAAATCTCTTTCCTAAAGTTTAAGGACAATCAACTTCCCAAGCCAAATCTATTAGATTTACTTTATGCTTTTCTTACTCTCATATAATTAGTTGCATATACCAAAGACTCTCCTGAAAACCTGTGAATCTTGTTCTCAATAGCACTACCTACTTCACTGAAGATCCCGTTACATTACTTTTGGAAATTATATCAATATTAACGTATGATACAGTTCACACATGCACATGTAAAGTGTCATTGTTGGCAAGTTTTACTACATTCGCTTAAACTTCACCTTAATTTTATCATTAACTATAAAAGAAAATTCATTTCTTCTAGTAGCCACTTTTCCACGTTGCCCAAGCTTAATCATTAAAATACTTCTCTTGTTATGTTTTTTTATTCTGAATATTTGGAATAAATGAAGTCATATTGTTTAAGATCTTTCTTTTTTTCATTACCCAGCATACTGTTTCAAGATTTGCAGGAAGCTTGCATTTTATTGTCAAATTATATTCTATTGTACAGCTATATTGCATGTTATTTACTCCATCAGATGCTACTTGATTTCTACTTTTTCTTATTATTACAATACCACTATGAACATTCACACACAATTGATAGCATAGAAATACACTATGAATTCTCTGTAGCACTTCTCAGGAGCATAATTGTGTGAACTCTAAGTCATATACTGACTGTTTAGTATTCTAGTAATTTCACCACTGTCCCCAAAGTCCTATTACCATTTATACTCTCACAAGCAAAAGAGGTGAATCCCACTTTACCAAACTCTCTCCAGCCCTTATTACTTTCTTTTCAATTACAACCATCCTAGTGACTATGAATTCTCATTGATTTTGTTTTGTTTTCTGAAATTGCAATAAATTGTCATCAATTCCCCCTTACATTTCCTCCCTCTAAATGGTCCCATGAACACTTTCTGTTATGTCTCAAAGTCATGCCCTCCTTTTTCTTTAATTGTTGATATCTGTGTTTGTCATTTCCTTGTATTTATTTTAGAGTTCATTGAGCTTCTTGGATAAACATTAATGATTTTTATCAAACTTGAAACTTGGCATATATTTTTTCTATAAACACTATAATTTACATTTCTTTCCTTCCAATCTTTATGGTACTTCCATCTCATATATGTTGGTTCCATTAACACAGAATCTTTTATTCTCTGAGACACTGGATGTTTTTCTTCATTCTTTTTTCTATGTTCTTCAGAATTTATAATCTCCATTATTCTATCTGTCTTTAATCTCTCCCAACCCATTTAATATGTCTCCTGTCATACAAACTTCCTATTGAACCTTCTAACAAGCTATTTTGTCATTTTAATAATGATACTTCTTGACTCCACAATTTCAGTTTAGTTTTTTACTATAATATGTGACACATTAATACTCACTATTTGAGGGAAAATTGACATTATATACTTCTGTCATGGTGTACTTTAGTTCTTTAAATACATTTAAAATCTTTATTAATTTAGCACATGTCTTTGAAGGCAATTTCTGTTCATTGCTTCATTTTATGTGGATCAAAAATATTCTATTTTTATTGAAGATATTACAATTTTATGTTACAAACTAAACTTGGAAAGTACCTCTTTGGGGAGACAGTGGTTTAGATCAAGATTCACTGTGTCTTTCTCCTGAACTATCTATCAGTTGCATTGTGGTTATTTACTTGTGAGCCCCCATTAATGACCATTTAACACATCTTCTGGTTCTGCTTGTCTTGGGTTGCAGATTGAGTTCAATCTGTGAAGCTCTGGGCTCATGGAGTGCTCCTTTCAATATCCTTCCCTAGTTGTCTCTGGAAAGAAGCTGTTTAATCCATACCCAGCTTATTACTAATCTAAAGATGACAACAATCTCCACCTGCAAAATTCACCATGTTTAAAAGAGGCCTTGAACTTGAATTATGTATTCTTTTTCTCCCCAAATCTAGATTTCCACAGGGGGTACATTGAGCTCTACCCTCTTAATACCTACCGTCCTTGGTGAAATCTCCCTTGCAGAGATATTGCAGATGGGTACGAGGCTTGCTTTTCTCAACATTTTCTCTGGATTTAGAGATGGGGTCAGAATTGGTGCAGGATGTTTGATTTTCCCAGCTCACTCTTCTGGGAATAAGTGGAACCACCACTCTATGAGAAACAATTTCTTGTTCCATTTCTCCTAGAGTACATTTTGTCCCTTTTCAGTGGGACTGGATTGAATAGAACCCCAGAAATCTTAGTAACTCTTAGCTAATTTAGGATTGTACACAAAGCTCGAGAGGATTGCCGAGGGCCTCTTCTCAAAGGTGAAACCATTTTATGTAGATTGAGAGCTAACGCGAAGAGTCCTGCATATTGACTAAAAATTCTACTACTCTAAAAGGGTCAGGGGAATAAAGGTCAGAATCAATTACTACTTTTATGGATCTTTCTATAATTTATCATTTCTTTTCACTTGCTCTCTTTTCGCTGTTTATTTTCAAGAGCATTTTAGAAATGATTTCAAGTACTTCCTTTTTAGACCAGTTGCCAGGGTTTTCCCGGAAGAAAGTCCAGGGAGTTTCTCGTTCCGTACCTTTAGTAGTCAGAACTCCAACATCTTTATCTCGGCTGATTTATGGCAATAGACCCATCACTGGTATTTGTAGTCTTCACCTTTCTGAGTCCATCCTCACCAGTTTATAGTGAAGAGATCAGCATGCCACCTGGACCTTTCGGTTTGTCATTAAGGCAAGCTCACTCTCAGAAGTATCCGGTGTGCGATTCATATGCCGCACATGCCTATCTGTCGTTTAATAGATTCGCAGTAGTCTTCAGTTCTTTCTAGTAGTTGCTAATTCTTGATAACTGCTGTCAAAACTGTATTTGTGAAGTAATCACATTATGTCTTTCCCCCATCCATTATTGCTGATTTCATTGAGTTTGACTTTGACCCAACTTTCTACTATTCTTCATCAAAACAAGTGTTGACCTGCCTCCTCTGAAGTTCTATAGTTCTTGAATTTGATATGATAACTTCCTTCCATTTCATTTTCTATACTGCATATATACTTTTAGGGGATAAATTTAAAACAACTATGTCAAAGAACATTTTGTAGGGACATCATCTTCTAAAAGAGGTTAAGAAACTATAGCTTTTTCATTATTCTCTCTCCCAAAGTGTTCTACTTATATTCCTACCTCAGCACCTGTTTCTTCTTTCTCTTGATCTCTGAGGAGGAATGAATTTTAATTTAGCTCATTTTTAATATCCGTTAATCCCAGTTCTTTTTAATTTTCTGTCCCTAATTTGCCATCATCCTTCTCTATTTCAGTACAGTAATAGAAATGGATCTAAGATTTCTGATACTCTGCTCTGATGTGCTGTAATTTCTAGATTTCCACTGGGGCTTTAGAAATACTTTGTGTATTAAGTCTCTTGTGTTCATTTTTATAGCAGCATTTTTGAATCCGAGAGTGGGCAAAAGTAAATTTGTTTAAAAAGCATTTAATAATGAAATCTAACACCAATGCTTTTTTTCTTTAAAGAGAGATCAGTGAATTTGCTAAGTGTTTCAAAACAGAATATGCGCATGATCTTGATCTTGATTTCAGCCAGTTCTGTTCATTGAAAAATATATAATGGGGAAAACACCATGGGAAAGAGTATTTTAAGTCACGGTGGGAAGATTACAGGACATCAGCCAGTAAACTTGAGGCTTAATTACATGAATACTTCATGTTTTTGTTACTGTATATACAGTATTTACCTACAGGTGCTGTTTTTTTAACAATTTTAAAAGATTTTAATGATCTATGCAATTAGAATAGATAAAGCTACACTATAATGTTTCTTGCTTTTTAAGTTTAATATTCAAGTCTTTTTCATCCTTGATACTGTTCAAAAGTGTTCACTGGCATAAATCATCTGGGATCATATTCCAAACTTATCTCAATCACAGCATTTGTACATTCAAGTTTTTATTATATTCATGTTAATATTTTATACTTCAGTCAATAGAGTAAAGTTGATTAGACTTTTTACTTATATAATATTAACACCAAATATTATGTTAAATATTGTGGGTTATATATCTGTAACTGAAAACCATCATTTAAGAGATAAATTATCTTAGTCATTGACAATGGACATACATTGCTGGTTTTAAATTAATAATTTAACAGTACATGTTCCACTACATTTTCCCAAAAACTGGAGGTTTTCATTGTAGAAGAAGCTACAGACAAGAAGTAGGGATGTATTTCAGTGACAAAATGCTTGTCTGGCATGCACAAGGTCCAGACTTGATCTCCCATACATATAGAGTTTATTTATTGGAGTATTTAACAAAATAAAATATGTATATTTCTTCTTCTAAGATCTCATTCACAGTAGGTGTGGACTTTTGCCCTTTGACAAGTAGGGTAAAATTATTTAATAAAGTTCTTGGTTAGCTTATTCAAGAAACCTCCACAGTTCTCATAAATTCCCATTTTCACTAAGCCCACAAGGATATCACAAACTCTCTGGCTGCAAATTAGAATTGGTATTTCACTACCTATTAATATTCATACTGCTTAGCAAAGGATTTAGAGAAAAACGACATTTCTTGTCATGGTCTATATCAGTAAAAGTCCTTGACCCGTTGATGCGGTATTGGCAGGTGGGTTTAAGAATTTCCCTCAGACAGAATCTCTCTAAAAGAGATATTTATCTATTTGATTTCCGCAGCAGAGGATAGTGGCAGAGTCACACCATTCTCAAACGTCCTATTTTCACTGAACCATCTTTCTCCTATCATGCAGCAATTTCATTTTTGAACATGTTTGTTTAAATTCAAAGAAATAAATATCATCCAAAATGCATTTGCATATTGGCTGGTCCCCACAGCAGGGAATGAACTGTTTATATTACCTGTGATGGGTTGCTTTTAATCAATTAGGGCTTATATCTATCTGATTAGAAGACTTTGTAATTATTATTTCGGTAAGCAGAAAGTCTGAAAGCCATTCTCACTGTTTGCATTGTTTTGTAGTAATCTCACTGAAGTGTGTGCTTCTAAATAACGTTTCAGATAGTTCAGAGTCTCTGCCCCTGCCAGGAGCTCCACACGGACAGGAGTAGTGGTTTTACCTCAGGGACAGGATGGCAGGGGTTGGCATTATTTAACTTATATTCTCTAGCAGGTTCCTTTTGTGTTACACAAAACAATATACAATGCACAGCATATAAAAGAGAAATCAATGTTCTTCTCAGCAAAGCAAAGCCTTAACTGTTGTTAAACATTATAACTCTTCCTTCTGAGGTTTGACTTTCAGCTGCACATATCAGCACATACTCCCAGCTCCAGATCTTATTTCAAAGTTCACCTTAAGTAATTATTATGTTAATGGTGCTGGCTAATTTTGTTAATGATTTTTAGTGTTAAGTATGTAACATGGCTGTACACTGCTTTTGTGTGCATGTTTATAACACTTATGAGACTCTCCGGTGAATAAGTGTCTCAAAGACTATTTAACGCAATCATCATGGTTACTATATCTCTTTAAGAAGCACATACTCCATCAGTCCCAGTCCAGCTGGCCTTGGTGAGCTCCCATTAGA
>LOEQ01005182.1:84759-94805 GCA_001685075.1 Bramus lutescens
TTGGCTATCCAGGCTGTGCTGGCAGCAGCAGTAACTCATACAAAAGAAAGCATTTAATTAGGGCTAGCTTACAGTTCAGAGGTTTAGTCCACAGTCATCATGATGGAAAGCATGACAGCATGCAGGCAGACATGGTACTAGAGAAGTATCTTAGAGTTCTACATCTGGATCAGCAGTAACTGGATAAAAGACAGCTACTGGGTTTGACTTGGTCATTTGAAACCTTAAAGACCACACCCAGTGACACACTTCATCCAACAGTTCAAGCCTACTCCAACAAGGCTACATGTCCTATTCCTTTCAAATAATGCCACTCCATATGAGCATAAGGGGACTTTTCAACAAACCACCACACAGACTTTGCAAGTTCTCTAAACCACTTTCCTCTTGACCATACATAACCATAGGTCTAGAGTCTTTCCTCTCCTCCAAATTATTTCTCTATCTAAAAATAAGCTATTAACTCTGTTTTTTAAAATAACTCCTTGTTCCTATACCTTTCACTAGAACTATAGAACCATTTCTATGCTGCATAACAAATTTAATTTGTTCATGTTGCTACACTCATGGCCTCTACCTTAGTTCTTATCAGATCTTAAGTTACTCTAATGAGCAGCTTGTCTTGGCCAGGTTGTTGATTGACATCTGTTGTTAAACCCAAGTAATTCTTAGTCCTTATTTTCCATCACTAGTATCATAACCATATTTGCCACCAGCCGCACTTTTTCCTTCTAAACTATAAGTTAATTAGCTGTTCACAAAGAAAAGTCTGTGACCTGAAAGGTGTTGTGGGGATTTTCAAAGAGAGTCCCAGGATAGAGCAATCATTTCCATTTCTATTTTCAAAAATTCCTTGCAAAATAATTCAGCAAGCGAAAAAATAGAATTTGCCTTTTACCAAGTATAACCCAAAACAAAACTTGAACAAAGATAACGAATATACTCAAAGAACAAACACTTCAAAATAGCTCTGTCTTTAGAAAGCTCACATTCCATTATGGATCCCTGATACTGCTCAAAACTCTTGTATGTTTTTCAGTATATATGCTTGGCTTCCTCTCCTTACATCTTAATTTCAATACCTTCCAAACATCTATCCTCATACACCTTCTTTTTTCTGCTTACATATGTTGTCCTTTTTTGTTTTATATTAATGAATCACATGGCTTTAAATACATTTTTATCTTGGGGATTGAAAAATGAGCCCTGGCTCTTCTTCCAAAGACCCAGGTTCAACTTTTAGTACCAACATGGGTGCTAAACCATCTTTATGCTTCTTAAGGTACTGGGCATGCTTGTGGGCACACAAATAAAGGTAATATACCTATAAACATAAAATAATAATAATAAATTTATTTTAAAATACTTTGAAACCTTACCAAACTCAGCTGAGCTCACTTTTGTGGCTAATAAGCTGCTTGCTTATTGGTATTCTTACCAGTGATATGCTCCAAAATGCGTGTTCTGAAACACAAACACAATGTTCCTGTTTATCTTTCTACCCCCAAACTACCTAGCTTTAAACTTCCTTCTCTGACTTGATAACACACAGTCCTCCCATAGATCCATTCTCTCCTGCACTGTACTCAGTTCTTACAAAATATTCAAAAAAAAAAAGGCTGGACAGATTGCTCAGAGGTTAAAGTACTCTCATCCAAACAAAAGGGTTTGTCTTTAGATCCCTAGAACCCACATAAGTGCTAAATGGTATGGTGGCTTGTCCGTGATTCTAGCCTCAGGAGACAGTTATGGGAACATCACCAGAGTCGCAATCATGACTTCTGGGTTTTCTGAGAGATTCAGAACAAAGTGGAAGAGCAATCGAAGAAAACTCCTGGCATTTTCTTAGGCACACATAAACAAACACACACACACACACACACACACACACTCATACACACATACATAAGAGAAAAATGAAGGAAAAATAAATCCACCATGAAATTTTTTCTCAAGAGCTCCATCATGCTCATATGGTCCAGGCTGTCATCTTTTCCCCAGAGCTGTTTCAGAGCTATGTGTTCTTTGATTTCCTCCATACCTCCCTTCAGTCATTTCTTATCATAGCAGCCACAAAACTTTTATAGTGATAGGATGAGCAATGCCATTTCTCTGCTCAGAACTTTCTTGTGGTTCGTTCCCTTGCTCAAGGTAAATTAAAGCACACCAGTAACATTTAAATGCCAGAAAGATCTTCAGCCATCTCTCCGGTGAAATTGTGTGCTTACCCTCTAGAAACGCAGCTCTGGGCACTATTTCTGGATCTTTCAGTAAATAAGTTGAAAATCTCTTTGAAAAAAGCCCGATCACTTACGATCACATCTTATTTTTTAACATCTTCAACTCTTCAACCGCAGCATTTCCTTTTGTGTAAGACACATGCTTGCCAATCTATTACAGTGACCCACGGCCTTCGTTCCTTTCTACACCTCTACTTTACTTCCAATTCTAGTGTTCACCATCTTACAAACAATTTGTGTATTTCTTTGTATAATGTCAGTCTCATCATAAAAAAAACCCTCACTGATAGAAGGGATTTTTGTCAATTTTCTTCACTGTTTTATCCCCAAAGCTTATAATGGCTCTTTGAACAACCTATACAAATAGTGGGTATACATTGAGCAATGTTATCATGAACAAATTATATAAATTATTTTGCCTAGTAAATAAAGAGTACTGAACATAAAACCTTGGAAAGGCAAATGCTGAACTTGCTGGAGCACCCAACTATCAGAGTGAAGGCTAGTTTAACTTTTCTGTTTGTTTCTTTTAAGCAGCAAAGTAGACTATCAGTGGGAGCAAAGATATCAGAGAATGAGTCTCAATTGACCAAAATAGCTCTACTTAGGATCAGAAAATTCAACGCTGCAGAAGCAGTGCTAGTGCTGTGCTGTTTCTTTTTCCCAAGAAAAATCCATTTGTAACACGGAGCCCTCCAGAGATTTGTCACCATTTACCAGGCTTCAATCCAAAGAGTGTCAAGACTGACCCAGCCAATTTCCAGGGTCACACAGCCTTCGCTTTAACACTTGTGAAAACAGAAGACAATTTCAGCCCTGGAAAACACAGTGGAAAATCAATGATTCTAGGCTCATTTTCAAAGATGACAATATAGTTCAAGCCCTTATTAAAAGGAGAAACAGATAATGGGATCTATTTTCCTAGCACCAGTGCCACTCCCCCAAAGCTGTATATATGAGACAACAAATCAATGCTTTAAGACAACAAGATACTCTTGAATATGTGTACTCTCCTCACCAAGAGTATATTCATTTATGTTGTCACCACTCCACTAATTTCCTTTTTGACATTTTGCTTTTAAGAAACTGTGATTTATTTTTTAACAGCTGTTTTTCTTTTTAAATTTTTACTATCTCAGTGCAATGCATACAACAATATGGACAGAGTGTTAGAATTATGGGCATAAATCATGTGTCCAGCCTTTTCCTCATTGTTTAGAAACTGGAATCCATTGTTGAAACTTTTCCCATCTTCTGAGTGATCGAGAAAATTCTGTGTGAGTTTTCTCTTGTTTTCTCCCTATAGTCCATTACAGTGTGTCAAGCTTTCAGAAAAGTATATACTAAAGGAATATTGCAAAGAGAAGCTCAAGAGGGTGGCTTATGCTCGCCTGTGCCTGTCTGACTTCTTTGTGCTATCTAGAGTTTTTTGTCCTTTCATTAGGATGGCTTCAGATTATCCCAGAAAAATGGTGCAAAATCATCAGCACCAATACACCTCAGTGCTTTTCAGTCTATCTTCCTTCATCATGCTACTTCCAGAATCTAGGAGAGGTTTTACAATAACTACTTCTACCCTACTAGGTTCTACAAAAGTGAAACAGCAATTACTACTGGCCAGGATTTAATGAAAGGACAGTTTGCAATAGGTCATGAACTACATAAGGCTATATTGAAGTAATGATGCCCTAAGGTTGCTGTAAAGGCAGAGATTTGTTTAATTACATGTCCAGGAAAGGAAAGGAAAGGGAAGGGAAGGGAAGGGAAGGGAAGGGAAGGGGAAAGGGGAAAGGGNAAAGGAAAGGAAAGGAAAGGAAAGGAAAGGAAAGGAAAGGAAAGGAAAGGAAAGGAAAGACACAATTTGACAGAGAGAATGTTCTGGGATAAGAGGGGGCTTGGCTTGTCACTGTGTGGGTGGAGAATGCTTTCATGATTATTTTTATTTCTTTGTTTTAATATTATAAGAAGAAAACTCAGTTTCCCCTTCAGTTTCCTCCCTCCAAACTCTCCAATATACCTCGCCCTTCTCTCCTTCAAATTCGTGGGTTCTTTCTTCACTAATCCTTACTGCATGCATGTGTACATATATATGTATATCCGTGTGTGTGTGTGTCCTATTCAGTCTATATAATGTCACTTGTATGGATATTTTAAGGACTGTCCATTTGGCACTGTAAAATCAATTGGTATGTTCTTCCCTTGGCAAGACCACCTCTCATGGTCCCCGCTCTTCTCAGTTCTTCATACTTCTTTGTGTAGGGCTGTGGTCTCCTGGCCATTTCCTTTCTGTTTTGGCACGTCCTTTAATGTTGTCTTTGTTTATTATGTAAGTTATCTGGTAGTTGAAATAGAAGAAGAGGTATCTTTAAGGAGCAGAGAGGGTAGTAAATGTAGAAGAAAGAGGGCACTATATAATAACACTGGATATGTTTGATAAGGCCACATGGAATCATACTAACAACTATCTACCTAACAAAAAGTATAACACACACAATTTCTGTGTATAAATACACACACATAACGACAGTGCACCCTCCAAGAGACCAACAGCACCTACAAAATCCCATTACCCACCATGAGCAGCCCTCTTTCACAGTTGTTTTGGCCTTTGACTGAAGTAGTCAGATAGCACAAAATGACTTTGCAGGGAGAAAATAAGGTTCTGCAGCTTCATTCCAATTTACCTCGTATCTGTGGTCAGAATTTTTCCTTTGCTAAACTCAAGCTAATACAAGAAAGTCAGAGATCCAGTGAAATATCCCACACCTTTTCTGGAAAAGAAAAGTTGACAACAGTAAAATACAAATCACCATCATTTCTGATTTTATACTCTTTCACTCTGAAACGAACAAGAATTGACATTTTCTTTTTCTATTTTCTTGTCTCTTAGTGTAAGCTTCCTGTCTGCCTTTGTCTTTAGTTGCTGTGCTTGCCTGAAGATTTGTACTTTTTATTTGTGCTTGGAAAAGTTGATATATTCTTTGAAATACCTACGTGTCTTAAGTGTATATAAACACTTAAATGGTAGCTAATGGCTTCATAATGTTTTATTGTTATAAATATTGACTTATTTATATGTCACTATTTAATCCTTTAATATTATCAGATTAATTTCATAGATGAGGAGACCAAGACACAGAAATATCATGTGAGCCCCTCAGACCTACATGACAACAAAACCACAATTGAACTTTAGTCACCTGCCTTGGATGCCTTCACACTGTGGGACACTATTTAGAACAGTTAATCTCTTATTATTCCGACACAATTCCTTGCAATATTTTGGGCTGCAGTAATGATTAGAAGAAAAATCTACAAACACAAAGATTTTTGAGTCTATTAGATGACATACTGAAAATAAAATGTACTAGAGATTGCATGGAAGGAAGCTTGCAATACCCCAAATTAATCTAAATAAACAATCTAGAGTAAGGGGATAATAACAAAGAGAACACACAAAAAGGGCCTAATTTCTGATATCTGAAAGGCACCCCGAGGTAAATTTCTCCTGCTAGATATATTTATTGCTTCACTGAAGCTAATGTTAGTTGGAAATAAATTTTATCCTCAATAGATTTTTATGTCAAAGGTATCATTTTTCCAGAAACAAAATATCTGCAAGTTCAAGTGATAATAATATTTTTCAAAGTCAAATGGTCATAGACCAAATTCCACAAGAGTTAAGATACATTTATCTATTTTTTTCCAGCAGTTGTCTATAGTTTTCAAACTGCAGTAGAGATGTTACTTATGTCCAGTGAATCCCTAAAACTGAATAAAACACTTGACACAAATCAGGAACTCAAAAGTGATTATTTTTAGTGTAAAAGAATTGAATTTTTTTGTTAGAAATGGGGTCTTAGTGTAATTCATTCTGGCCTGTAAGTTGTTGTATGTAAAGTATAAGCTTGAATGAATGAGCCTCCTGCATCTGCTTCCAAAATGCTGGGTTTATAGCTACATACCACCAAGCCTAGAAAATCTAAATCTAATTATTTGGATGTGTCTCTAGTTTTTATCATTTAAATCATCAGTAGTCTCCTATTCACTTACTGTATCCTGCTGGGTACCGAATACATAAGATCCAGCCATTATATGCATGTAAAGCATTATATATATATATGCAATCTCTCCTCCCACACTCTTTACACATATATAAAATATTCATATATATATATATATATGTGTGTGTGTGTGTGTGTGTGTTTACTCAGGTAAGTAAATAGATGTTTACCAATATTAACCATCTAAATTAAACATAAATATAAATTAATAAAAGTAAACATTGTACAGTTTTTTTATTTTTCTCATGTTTTCTAATGAATTCAAAACATTAGATACCTTACCTCAATCTGTTAAACCTGTTCTATGTATTAGAATTTACAAACCCAGGTCTTCCTATCTGGTTTCCATGTTAAAAACATCATGCTATTTTTAACAAGGAAAGTTTCTGCTCAGTGATTTGAGGGCTTCCAAAAACTCTTTAAGGGCAGAGGGGCAGATTGTCAGCTGAACTTCTCAGGGCTCAAGAAGTCATAGAGAACTGGTCCTCCCGGGGCTTCTATTTCTCAGACCATTAGAACTAAGTCACAAGCAGTGGGCTTTCTATTGCACCCAAACCGCCAGGAGCTTGTCTTGTTTTCAAGATCTTACTTTCCAACAAGAATTTAACCTTTGCTTCCTGCAGCCCTCCAGAAGCAGTCCTCAGCACTCCTAATTGGCTGAAACTCATTTGCATTAAAAAGTTCTAGCAGCAAAGGAGATTTTTTTAAATGGCAATTTTTACTTCATATAACTTTTCCAAGGGGGAAAAATAGGAGAAGTGTTGTGCTTCCAAACTATGTGTTTGAATCAAATCTACTAGGTCACAATAGAAGCTGACACTGGAAAAGCCAAAGAATTTACTGAATGTAGAGAATCCGGGTGTGATTCCAGCACTCACACTCGCTACCATGAAAAAGCCCTACACGTTCTTGTAGCCACACTTTCCACACTTTTGGAATGTCCCCAGTTCTCATAACAGGATTATCGTTAGGGTCACGTCAGGAATGAACTGA
The DNA here is from genome assembly GCA_001685075.1 of Bramus lutescens. Taxonomy (NCBI): domain Eukaryota; kingdom Metazoa; phylum Chordata; class Mammalia; order Rodentia; family Cricetidae; genus Bramus; species Bramus lutescens. Next base: position 92,057 of record LOEQ01005182.1, read on the forward strand.
AAAACACCTAAGAGATACCAGGCGCCCATCCTTTGCCAGGAATACATGACCTATGGGGATAATTTTAAAAGTGCCTTCATTTCAGTTGCTGTTGACAGGCTGTCACTAAATGCATTTTATTACAGGCTGCTTTTTAAAATGATCTGAATGCATATATCAACAATTTATACCATTTTCTCACCACCACCCCTGCAAGAAACGGTACTTTAACTGGAAAAATATGATCACTCCAAAGTCCTGTGAATGTATGTGAAGCATGTCATTCTGAAAGGCCATTGAAATGACGGCACTGTTTAAAGCCTGTCCACACAGTTGCTTATTAGCATATTACATGGTTTTGCTGCCCATTATCTCACATCTTCTTCATCCTGCATGATTTGCAAATAAACAATAAAAATTGTACTTGAATTTTGTTTTCTCATGTTTTCAATATTCACATTGAGAAGCCTTCCCAAGTCTGTAATTTTATTGTGTAAATATGATGTTTAGTTTATGTTGTAGTTGACCAACTCTCTGTGAATTGGATTTTAAGCTGTGGACAGTTAAGAATGAAGCTTTCTAGTTCAGTAAGTCCCTTGATAACAGGCAAAGAGTTACTAGGGAATTACTTTTCAGTTTCTGTTATCATTTTGATTGAAAAAGTGTAAACTCACAATTACCTAGTGTGATTTACTATTTTGATTGAGCTCTAGTTGCCCCTGCAATGGGATGACTTTACAGATAGTATTGCATTGAGCCCCCAGAAATCAATAAGTATAATAAAGTCTTTTTTTACTGACCCTTCCTCCCTACTCACTGAGTCAATTGGTTTTTCCTCCCGATTTTTCATGAAAAGTTCCACGATTCCCTTTACTATATATCAAAAGTGAAATGGTTTGTTTCGGGGGGGATGAATATAGTTGTTTGCTATTTCAATTCTCTTTACACTCTTTGCTTTTTATCTGTTTCTACGACACTGTCATGTTTATCAAACAGCTAAGGCCTCACATTTGGAATAAAGCATCACAATATAGCACAGTGACCCAGGAATTCTATTATTGATACATATTAGGATTCCCACACTATTGTTTTGTCCTTTGCTAAATTATAGGAGACTTGGAAATCCTTTGTATAATGCAGTTGCAATAATAACAACTTAGTGGAAGAAAAATTTCCCTTTCTTGTAAGTCAGAAATACCTTCCTAGGCAAAAGATCCATATCAATTCTATATACCCATCAAAGGGGTTTAAACACCCTCATGCCTAAATTTCTCTCCTGAGGAAGTACATTTCAGTTTCATTGGCAATGTGATGGTGTGATGGACACCTAGTTTTCTGGGTGATCATTCATCTTCATTACAACTTAACCATTTACCAGGCAGCAGACCTGACCAAAAAAGAATTAAGGCTGATAGTGGTTCAGTAAAGACACTGCAACATGTCCAGGCTACACAGCCGCCGCCTCTTTGGTCAACTCCCAGGTACTACTCTTACTGGCATTTTCCAACTTTTGTCCCACACAGAAAACATAATTGTTAGGGTCAGGATTTAGCTCAGTAATAGAATGTTTACTTAGCATTAAGGAAGAATGAGATTCAATTTCTAATAGCAGAAGGAAAAAAAGAGAGGAGGGGTGGGAATGAGAAAGGAGGGTAAGGGAGGGGAGAGGACCAAAGGAGGAGAGGAGAGAAGTGGAAAAGAGAGGAGGAGATGAGAGGAGAGAGGCTCTTGTAAGAAATCTATTTCTTCACTAGTACTAAGAAGCCAGTTTTCCCTCATGTCTATGAAAAGGCTGTAGTTTATTTTACAGCATTGATTTCATAGTTCAGTATTTCTATAAGAATCATTTATTGTAATCGATGTTAGAAAACAGTCTTAATGCAAAAGAACTGAATTTGGCTACACAATAAGGGTCATTCCATGAAAGGAAACTGATAGTGACGTGAACTATTTAGTGCCCATCTTTGGGGCTAGTGTAGTGGCATCTGGGCGAAGAACTGAAGATATGTGACCCACTTACTGCTTGCTTCTCATCCAAGACTGAATTCTTTCCCTGTGCTGTGTACCTATAATAGACAACATAAACAGCAATTGACAACAATTTTGTGCTTAGTTTATTGATTCAATCAACTTACATATCTGACTGTGTATCCTCATTTATAACCTCAATTGATGAGATTTAGCCCTACATAGAAACTTTATGAATCAGATAAGCACTTAAAAGGAAAGTTATAAAAGAAGTAGAAATTAGAAAACCACATATCTATTTCACACAAGTAGAAATTTAATACAATAACTGAAAATGTTTTCATATTTTTGCTTTAAATGTATATCTGTAGTGATTTTGAGTTGACTGCTTAACAAACTTGTATGCCTTGTAGAGTAAATTAATTTCTGAAGTTTATGACAAAGGGGGAGCTCTTAACTTTTATCTTCCCTTTACCTTCTTACCTGGACCGTAACTCTTCCTTACTGTCTGTTTTGTTACCTGTTTTCATCTAACTTGACCACAGAAATAAGTCGTCAGCATATAACTTTGATCTTGGCATTCCACTAGTTCCTTACTGAGCTAAATAGCACAGCTTAGCCCTCCAAACACAGCAGATTCAAATCCTATTAAATCCAAACCTAAAAACCAAAAGTTCTCATTATTTTATGTCAAGGTTTACATGCTGGCTATGCTTCAATACCACACACTCACTTCTCTCTCTCTCCCTCCCTCCATCCTTCCTTCTCTCTCTCTCTCTCTCTCTCTCTCTCTCTCTCTCTC
>LOEQ01005183.1:0-10169 GCA_001685075.1 Bramus lutescens
TCCTCCTCCTCCTCCTCCTCCTCCTTCTTTTTCTTCTTCTCCCTTGCGCACGCTGGACCCTGGTCGTGTGAGTTCACTATTTTCCAATTATTAAACTAAATCTGTTATATTGAACTGGTCTGGTTAATTCTAATTTACCGGTTGACCACGCCCATCAGAGTACAATGATCATATTGATCATGGTGTTAAGTGCTCCAAGGACAAAGCCTTTGTTGTCATTCCTTCATGGAGGGCCTACTGGGGCAAGCCCATTCCTGTTCCATGCAAGGTGACAGGCCAGTGTGGTTCTGGGCTGATGTGTCTCATCCCTGTTCCCAGAGGCACTGGCATTGTCTCTATTCTTGTGCCCAAGAGACTGCTACTGATGGCCGGTATTGATGACTGCTACATATTGGCCAGGGATTACACTGCCACCTTGGCAACTTGACAAGGCCACCTTTCATGCCATCTCCAAGACCTATAGCTACTTACCTGATCCCCTCCCCAATGCCTGGCAAGAGTCGATATTTTCCAAGTCTTCTAATTGGAAAATCACTGACCGTCTTGTGAAAAGCCACACTAGAAGCTAAGTTCAGAGGACCTTGGACCTATGGCCACCATATAGGACTTTTATACCTGAAAAATTAAGTGAATAAGTCTGAAAAGAAAAGAAAAAGAGGGAAAGTTGAACTCCTGGGTCTGGAGGACAGTTCCATTGGTAATGTGCTTAGCTTTCAAGGGTTCAATTCCTCAGAGCTCAGGTAACAAAAACTGGGTGTGGTGATCTGGGCTTGTAATTCCAGTGCCAGGGAGGTGGAGACAGGTAGATCCCCTGCGGTGATAGCCAGCCAGCCTAACCCTCTTGACAAGTTCCAAGCCAGGGGGAAATCCTGTGTCACAAATAAGGAGGACAGCTCGTAGAGCTACCCCTGGGGCTGTCCTCTGTCTCCCCAGACCCCAGTTCAAATCTCAGTCTCTAGTTCCTTATTTGTTGAGCTACAGTGGACAAGGCAGTTTTGTAGATTTCTTTCAGCTCTTCAACCAAGTGTTTGTGTGACTTTTCAAGGTGGTTCTCTGAGGAAATTATAGAGGAAAAGTAGTAAATGAAGTGATTGTATTTTAATGCAGTCTTGAGTATTATCTTTATGTGATGTATAGAAGACTTGGTTGCTATCAGTTTTGAGAAACAAGAAAATGTTAGAGTGACTTTAGAGCTAGAATAAAGGGTGAAAGAGGGTGCTATTGGTTTTACAGGTGAGAAAGAGATGGGGGAGTCGACTTTCTTTGCTCACGACATTGGAAGGACAGTGGAAGGACTGACTTTACATGGTGGGTTTGATAAACTGTTTATGTTAATAAACTACCAGGCTACAAATGTGTCATTAATTAGTCTAGACATATTCAACATTTCTGAGAGTAAACTAGCAAAACGAATACACAATGGACTGGAGTATAGCCATCTATTGTTAATAAGCCAAGAGATTGTAAATGTGTGGTTAATTATCCCAGGAAAACCACAAACTCTATTTACAGAATGTGCTTGCCATTTGACTGAGGACGTGGAAACCTAAATAATCATATGGTATCTTACTAAGAAAAACAATTATGGAAGCAAACAGACAGTCATTTTCCAGCAATATAATCCATGGCTCAAGCCATTCTTCAGCAATATAATCCATGGCTCAAGTCATTCTTCAGCAATACAAACTGTGGCTCACAGATCCCAGGTGGTTTATCAAGTCATATCGAGGGCCTGCCACTTCCTGAATTCACCAGCCATTGTCGGTTGCTTGAACCAGTCAACCATGTTGGTGTCTTCCATGTCCGATGACCAACAAGTATGGTTTCTTTAACAATAATGTTTTACCATTAAGTTCTAGTGGACACGCCATAGCAATAGCTATAGTCTGTATTGTTGTGTGGGGGGCAGGGTCTCTGGGATACCTCGAATCAATAACTCAGGGGAAAGTACCCCACATCTGGTACTGGGCTTTTAATCTGACAACCCATGGGTTGCAGGAGGAGCATAATCCCCTATGGAGAGTAATTCTAATTGGAAAAAAATAAGAGATTTTTATATATGTTTAGTCATTTCGTTTCTTATTCCTCCCATCCTCCTCTCCATGTAAATGCCTCTCTTTATCATTCCCTCTGCTCCCTTCACACCATCTTTGTCCTTTACCCAGCCCTGTAAGCTTTCGTTTCCTCTTCCCATCAACCCTTCCATTCCAGATGCTGGATTCTATGATACTCTTAAGGTCAATATATAAGTATTTGTCTTTTGGGGTAGGTTTACCTCCCTCACTTTCTAGCTCCACCCATTTAACTGCAAATGTAATTTAATTTTTGTTTACAGCTGAATGACATCCATTGTATGTAGGTATCACATTTTCATTACTCAGGTCCTGCTTGCGGACATGCAGGCTGTTTCCTTGACCCAGTGTCTTAGTCCGTGTTCTATTGCTGTGAAGAGACACCATGACCACGGCAACTTTTATAAAGGAAAACCTTTCACTGGGGCTTGCTTACAGGTTCAGAGGTTTAGTCCATTATCCTCCTGGCAGGGAGCATGGCAGTAAGCAGGCAGACATGGCAGCTGAGAGTGCTACATTCAGATCTGCAGGCAGCAGAAAGAGAGAGCTACACCACACTGGGCCTGGCTTGGGCTTTTGAAACCCCAAAGCCTACTTCAGAGATGCATTTCCTCACACAAGGCCATGTCTCTTAATTCTTTCAAGTAGTGCTGCTTCCTAAGCATTTAATATATAAACCTGTGGGGGTTATTTTCATTCAAACTACCTCATCCAGCTACAGTAAATAGAGCAGCATTGACTATGGATGAGCATATGTCCCTGTAGTAGGAATCGCAGCCTTTGGTTATAGCTGGGTCATGTGGTAGATATATTTTTAGCTTTCGGAGGAATTCCCACACTGATTTCCATAGTGGATGAACCATTTCTTACTTCCACCCACAGTGCATGAGGGCTCCTAGTTCCCCCCATCCTATCAGCGTTTGTTGTCTTTTGCTTTCTTAATCTTTGCTGGTTTGGATAGGGAAAGTGAAATCTCAAAGTAGTTTTAATTTGCCTTTCCCTAATGGCTGAGGATGGTGAACCGTTTTAAAGGTATTTCTAAGCTATCCATATTTCTTCTTCTGGGAACTTTGTTTAGTTCCACCGCCATGTTTCTAACTTGGTTGTTTGTATTTAAGGCATTCAGCTTTTTGAGTTCCTTGTATATTTTAGAAACAAACCCCCTGTCAGATGTGTACCTAGCAGAGCTTTCCCCCCTCACTCCATAGGCTGCCTCTCCAGTCTATCACATTTCCTTTACAGTTCAGGAGCTGCTTCTTCCACTAAATCCCACTTGTTGGTTGTTGGTCATGTTTCCTGGGCACCCACCATTCTAGGCAGAAAGTCCTCACCTGTGTCTATATCCTAAAAGGTATTCCTTACTGTTTCTTCTAATAGTTGTTTCAGAACTTCAGGTCTATCATGGAGTTCTTCCATTTGGAGCTGATTTGTGTTCGGGGTGGAAGAGAAGGATCAAGCTTGGTTCTTCTATGTGTGGATATCCAGTTTTCTAGCACTGTATTTGTGCTGGATGGTTTCATGTCAACTTGACCAACAAGCTAAAGTCATCTGAGAGGATGGAACCTCAATTAGGAACATGCCTTAGGGCTGAAGCAATGGCTTAGTGGTTAAGAGCATTTGCTGCTTTTTCAGAGAAGTGGAATTCAATTCCCAGCACCCATATGCCTCTATGGTGGGTTGAATGTATTGATTTTCATATGTTGAACTATTCCTGCATCTCTAGGATGATTGATCATGGTGGATGGATAGTCTTTTCAGTGTGTTCATGAATTTAGTGTGCAGGTATTTTATTGAGTATGTTTACATCTATGTTCATAAGAGAAATTGGTCTGTAATTCTCTTTGTTGAGCATTTATGTGGTTTGGATATCAGGGTAACTGTGTTCTCATAAAAATGAATTGGGTGATGTTACTTCTGTTTCTATGTTGTGGAATAATTTGAGAAGTATTAGTATTACCTCTTCTACAAAAGTCTGGTAGAATTTTGCCCTAAAACTATCTGGCCCTGGGCTTTTTTTTGTGAGTGTGGTGGGAGATTTTAATGACTTCTATTTTACTAGGGATTATAGATCTATTTAAAATGTTCATCTGATCTTTATTTAATTTTGGTAGGTGCAATGTATCTAGAAAAGTACTCATTCCTTTTAGCTTTCCAGTTTTGTTGAGTACAGTATTTTAAAGTATGTCCTTAGGGTTCTCTGGATTTCCTCAGTGTCTGTTGTTATGTCCCCTTTGTCATTTCTAATTTTGCTAATTTGGATATTCTCTCTTTGTCTTTTAGTTAGTTTGAATAAGGGTTTATCTTGCTAATTTTCTCAAAGAATCACTCTTTGCTGCATTCGTTCTTTGTATTGTTCTCTTTGTTTCCATTTGATTGATTACAGCCCTCAGTTTGATTATTTTCTGCTGTCTACTCCTGCTGGGTATACTTACCTTTTGTTCTGGAGCTTCAAGTGTGCTGTTAAGTTCCTATTAATCTCTCTCATGTTTGTATGTAGGCACTTAGTGCTATGAACTTTCCTCTTAGCACCACATTCATTGTGTCCCAAAAGTTGGTTATGTGGTGTATTTATTTTCATTGAATTCTACAGGTAGTAAGGAGGGGGAGTGGCCGCCCAGATAGCTTACACTTGAAATAATTACACAGAAACTGTATTCATTTAAGTACTGCCTGGCCCATTATCTCCAGCATCTCCATTAATGTGTATCACCACTTGACTGTGGCTTGCTGGCATGAGTCTAACCAGCATCCATCTTGAGCAGGAGAAACATGGCGTCTGCCACACTTCCCTTATTCCCAGCATTCTGTTCTGTCTGCTCCGCCCACCTAAGTGCTGCCCTGTCAAAAGGCCAAGGCAGTTTTCTTTATTCAACCAATGAAAGCAACACATAGAAAGAAGATCCTCCTACACCATCTACAAAATCTCTAATTTCTTTATTTCTGTCTTGACCCATTTTTCATTCAGTAGAGAACTGATCAATTTCTGTGAGTTTGTAGGCTTTCTGTTGTTTCTGTTGTTGAAATCCAGCTTTAATCTATAGCAGTCTGATAATATGCAGAGAGTTATTTAAGTTTTCTTGTATCTATTGGGGCTTGTTTTTGGTCTGAGTATATGGTCCATTTTAGAGAAAGTACCATGAGGTGCTAAGAAGAAGGTATATTATTTTGTGTTTGGGTGAAATGCTCTGTAAATATCTGTTAGGTCCATTTGGTTTATGACACAAATTTGCTCCAGCATTCCTCTGTTTAGTTTTTGTCTGAATGGTCTGTCCATTGATGAGAGTGGGGTATTGAAGTCTCCCACTATCAGTGTGTGAGGGTCAGTCTGTGGCTTAAGCTGTAGTGTATGACAAAATCCACACCCCTTCTTAAAAGTCTTGGAGAGATTAGGGATATAAGAGATATATATGTAGACAAAACACCAGTGCACATAAAATAAATTTAAAATTTAAAAAATAATTTTAAAAAGTAAATAAAGATCTAACTCTTGCCCTTTGTCAATTTTCAGAACAAAATGATATTTTGACAGCCATATCAACTATTTTCAAATTAGTGTTGTAATTTCCTTTTCCTTTAAGTGCTATAGAGATTTGCATTGGTATGGATCTTGGTTTACTGATCCAAATTTAAGGTCAATTTTGTTATATGTATATTTCTGCTCTAGATTAAGGTATTGTGTTTATCCAGCTCATTTAGAAATGTAATGTATAATTAAGAAATACAGGTTAACAGATAATCATCTATAACAGTCAAGCTTGTAGTCACATTAGTTAGGTTTTCTAGATATATAAAGATATATTTCAGTTAGATAATTTTCAAGCCTTTCAAAGACCTACAGAATATGGCATTTAAAATGTTTTAAAAACTGAGGATTTACATGACAGTGAGACTCATCTGCTCCTGGCAGCATCAATCTACTTCAAGAGGATGATGGGTACCAAAGAGGCTCCTTATGGAATTTGTTGGCCATTTGGGCAAGAAACTCCTCCTGCTTGGACTGCTTGATGGTATGCTGTATGAACTGGATATGCAGGACCCACAGAAAAATGACTGCTGAAGTTTCCTAAAGAAGGTGAGGCAGTCCTTCAGGGTTCCTGCTTCATGCAAGAGACTGCCAGACGTTCTACAGGATACAGGAGAAAATGACTGACAAACTGCCAATATAGGCGAAACTGTCTTTGAAATTTCCTGCTTTGTGGAAAAGTCTGCTGGATACTATGGGCCTGTAGGCTGAAGATGGATGCTCCAACAGTACAGAAAAACTTTGGATGACTGTCTGGGCAGCAAGATGTCTCTGTCAATTCTAGAGTTTTGGAAGTTGCTNCTGCTGGATACTATGGGCCTGTAGGCTGAAGATGGATGCTCCAACAGTACAGAAAAACTTTGGATGACTGTCTGGGCAGCAAGATGTCTCTGTCAATTCTAGAGTTTTGGAAGTTGCTTACAATGTACTTCTGGTTTACTTAGGTAATATTATACCCTTCTGGAGTCTTTAATGGACTTGAAGAATAGATAGTTATGTTTTCTTTAGTTATGATAAAAGATAAAGTAGATATAAGTATTGTAACTATAATTCTTTCTTGATACCTGTTTTGTTAGATGTAATTTTACTATGTTAAAGTTAAAAACCTTCCTTTTTATTTAAACAGAAAAGGGGAAATGATGTGGGAGATTCTTCTGTGTATGTGTTGCTTTTATTGGTTAATGAATTAAAAAGTCGTCTTGGCCTGTGATAGGGCAGAGTAGAGCTGGAGGGGGGCACTAAACTGAATGCTGGGAGAAGGAAGGTCGAGTAGCAAGATGCCATGTAGCCCCAGTACAGACAGACACCAGGGACAGAACTTTACCCAATAAACCACAGCCACAGGGTGATACATAGATTAATGGAGATGGATTAGTTTAGGATAAAAGAGTTAGCCAGAAAGATACTTAAGTGATTGGCCAAGCAGTGATTTTAATTAACATAGCTTTCTGAGTGATTATTTAAGGAGTCTGGGTGGCCAGAAAATAAACAAGGAGCCTCCCCCAACATTTAAGTGCTAGTATAAACACAGAGTGGTTTTTAAAAGTAATTAACAGGTTTTATTCAACTGTAATCAATCATTCTGATGCTCAGATCTCTACACATTATCCAAGTAGTCTTTGTAACAATCATATGCAATAATACTACCATGCCCTTTTACTTACCTTTCATGAAACAAACAGGGTTAAATCAAGCAACTGAGAACCAAGTATCTAAGAAAGTCACTGACTTAGGTCACTCATAAGTAAGTCCAACCAGCAGGGGGATACAGACTCAGAGAGTAGGGACATGTTCATGCTTTTTAAAGCCATTTCCCCTGAATGTAGCTCAGTTTAAGGCAACAAATAGTTCAATGAGCAAATTAATAATAGCTTCAAGTTGACACAGAAATCACCCAGTAGTTCTTAGCCTTCCTAATGCTGCAGCCTTTTAATTCAGTTCCTCATGTTGTGCTGACCCCAACCATGAAATCACTTCATTGCTACTTCATAACTGTAGTTTTGCTCTTGTTATGAATCATAATGTGGATCTGTTGTGCACCCCCAAAGGGCCGAGACCTGCAGGTTGAGAACCACTGACTTAGGTGCAAAAACATATGTGGATTAGCTTCAAAATCCTCAAGGAGGGAGCAGAAAGGAGGGAGAGGGAAGAGATGAAGAGGGTGACAGAGTTGACAAACACACAGCTGTCTATAGTGGAGGATTATTTTTTTACATTTATTTATCTAGGCGGTAGGCGGCGTGCCATGACCTGCATGTGGAAACTAGAGAGCAGCTCATCAGGAGTTGGCTCCCTCCATTTCACCGTGTGGGTCCTGAGGCCAGAACTGAGGTCACGGGCTTGACAACAAGACCTCTCACCAGCCAGCTTGTCATGGATGAGTCTTTTAAAATGAATTATTTTTATTCCATATGCATTGGTGTTTTTGCCTGCATGTATGCTCATGAGGGTGTCAGATCCCCTGCAACTGGAGTTACAGACAGTTGTGAGCTGCCGTGTGGGTGCTGGCAATTGAATCTTCTCTAGAAGAGCAACCAGTGCTCTCAACCACTAAGCCATCTCCAGCCCTGAGGTATTTTCTTAATTGAGGTTCCCTCTTCCCAGATGACTTCAGCTTGTTGGTCGGTCAAGTTGACATAAAATTATCATCAGTACAGTACTGGCTTTTGGGGAACCCATTCTCTTTGGTTGGATATCTTGTTTAGTCTAGATACAGTAGGGAGGGCCTTGGACTTTCCCCAATGCAATGTGCCTGACTCTGTCTGTGGAGTGGATGGGGGGCATGAGGTGGGGGGAAAGTGGAGGGAATGGGAAGAGGGGAGCAAGTTGGAACTGGGACTGATATGTAAAATGAAAAAGGGTAGTTTGTTTTCTTTTTTAAAAATATAAAATAATAACTGTGCAACCATACCCATGACATTTAATCCCACATTTTCATCATATAAAAAGAAACCCCATTTGTGGCCATTTTCAGTTCCTCAAATTCACTTCCTTACAATAACTGAATCTTTCTCTTGAGTTGCCTATTCTGGACATTTCATATAACCAGAGCAATACAGCAGTGGCCTTTTGTGTCTGGTTTCTTTAATTTAGTATACTGCTTTCAACATCCATCCATTTTTTTTTTTAGGTATTTCAAGTCTGAAAAATATTCCATCATTGAAGAAGGACGCTTAAAAGAAATCTCACACTATCTCAGAACTGAGTATAATAGAGGGTTATTTATTTAGGGGTAGACTCAGATCACAATCATCTGCTGGAACAAGGAACAGCAACCAAATCCTGCAGCCAGAAAAGAGGGGGGATGTGTGCTTTACAAGGGCATAAATAGTATAAGAGGCCACGCCCAAGTGGGCGGGTAACTTAAAGGGTACTGGCGGTAGGAATGGTAGGAATTCCTATAGCACATCATAGGGCTATATCCCATTTTAAAGCCATGTACCAGCTGAGGGATGTCATCTCCTTTTTTTACCATTGTGAATAATGGTACAACGGCCATTAGAGTACACGTTTTTGAGTTGGTAGAATCACTTTTGAACCACAGTGGGACTTTGATGTCATACTGCCTTGGGTTTAAGGCCAAGATGTATCATTTACCAGCTGCATATGTTGAGCAAGTAATTTAACAACTGTGTCTTATTCTCACCTATAAATTGTGAGTATTTGTACTTACCTGTTAGTGGATTTCAAAGTCTAAAGGAAACAATGCATGGCCAGTATTTAGAATAGTGCATAGCACATACATTAGGTCTGTGTAAAATTTATTATTAATTTGAGTTCAGTAATGACAGTGGTCATTTTCACTATGCCATTGAAATCCCTGGGTCCGATTTTTTTTAAGTTAAACATATAGCATACTTATAATTACTTCTGGCATCAGCCCGTGCAGATTTAGACAGCTTTATTTTGAGAATGAAGGAGAAATCCTAAAGCCGTAAATCGCAGAGGCTTCCCTTCTCCAGTTTACTTACTTTAATGCAGTAAATTATATAATATGCCGCCTGCTGTTGAGTAGACAAACTGGAATACCTTCCCGTTGTAATTAATGCTTGTAATTATTTCAGAACAAGCATATACAGCATAGTGACTTACGCCTCTTGTAAACTGCAAGGGCGAGAAATACCGCTTTCCCTGGCAACCTGGTAATTGGTTTAGGTGCACCCCAGGTCGATTTCGATTGGCTCATAGAACGCACAAGCTCTCAGCCTGAGCTATTAGTGGCCAATATGGCTCCACATCTGGCCCCAGCCAGCCGCGCAGACACGTGGCTGCGTTAGGCAGGGCGGTACTCGGGAGGACCTAGCTTTTCTTTCCGCCAGAGGGCGCCACCTATTCCTTCTTGCCACTGTCTCATTTCCCATGAAGCCTACGGGCGGCCAATCAACTGACAGTCTCAATACCGCTTTCAAAGTCGGCGGGCCCTTTGCCCAATAGTCAAGCAGATGCCGTCCTAGCGTCAAAATTGATGGCTAGCTTCCCCAATAATCTTATAGATCCCGGGTAGTCCCACCTCCTAGGTGTGGGATTGACGACCCTTCCGACCAATTGGGGACGCCGGGTCGGCGGGTGGATGA
>LOEQ01005183.1:26222-67112 GCA_001685075.1 Bramus lutescens
TCTCTCTCACTCTTCTTTCCTCTCTGTGTGCGCATTGTGGAGTGTTTGTGTGTGTGTGTGTGTGCACGTGACTGCAGTTTTGGGACCTGAACTCAGGGACTATTGCATGCTAGGCAAGTACTGTACTCCAACTGGGTAGCAATTGGGCTGTCAAAGATACCAAAATTCTTTGGAGGGTGTCTTATAGAAAGTAACAGTAATATTTGTTGGTATTATGGTATTTTTGATTCAATATTCATCTATTTTTCTCATTACCCTTTTCTTAAGTTCTACAAATTAGTTTAGTGAAAATGACCAAAACACTTAGTTTCTCCTACCTGTATTTTTTTTTCTGTTCAATTAGATCCTATCTTTTCTCTGTTTTAATGTCAACTTTGAGTTAAAGTAAATTTTTTTTTTAAATGATTTTTCAAGACAGGTTTCTCTGTAGCCCTGACTATCCTGGAACTCACTTTGTTGAACAGGTTGGCCTTGAACTCACAGAGATCCACCTGCTTCTGCTTCTTAAAGGCCTGGCTAAATTGGAAGGAGTTATTGGGTTTTTTTGTTTGTTTGTTTTGGGGTTTTTTTTTGGTGTTTTTTTTTTTTGTTTTGTTTTGGTGGGTTTTTCAAGACAGGGTCTCTCTGTAGCATTGGAGCCTGTCCTGGAACTAGCTCTTGTAGACCATGCTATCCTTGAACTCACAGAGTTCTGCCTGCCTCTGCTTCCAAGTGCTGGGATCAAAGACGTGCACCACCACTGCCCAGGAGTTATTTGTATATTATTTATTTTGCAGCTTGAAATTCTTTAAAATAGCATCATCTGGTTGTAATAAGGATAATTAAGTAAGATAAACATGGTGAAGGAAAGTAGTGGAAGAATTAGATGAAATACAAGAATAAGAGGTGGTAACAGATTAGGGTTAGGAGTATCTGTTTCTAAAACTGAAATTCTACCTGCAATTTTAAGAAATTTACTGTCACTGATGTCAGAATTATCCAAAATGCTAAGTGGAATTTTCTAATTTCCTAATAGAGCATATTTTGAGGATAGAATAATTTGTAGGAAAATTGGACAAAAGCTTCCCCTTTAAAAAAGGTTAGTATTTCAAATATGTGGTTATTTTGTGAGTATTCATAATATGCTTGTAATTGTCAGGGAAAGCCTTAGAGTTATTGGTTTAGCTTAGTCAGGTGGAAAGACTAGAGATGGCCCTGTTGATTTTTATTATTGGTAGTTATGTCTGAATATGAAGATTTGATTCATTTTAAGTTACATAGTGAAAAATTTTTTGGAGGCTAGTTTAGAAAAATAGCAATGAGAATAAAGTATGTATATTCTAAAGGAAGTGGTGGTTTAATATGTTTGGTGATCCTGTAGATTACAGTATTCATATTAACTTAATATTTACAGCCTGTAACTTCTTTAGTGAAGTGAATTTTTCTTTGCTTTGTTTCAACATTAGGGAAATAAAGCTACATATAGAGTTTTCTTCACTCAGCATGCTTTGATAATTCAAGGATTTTATTTTAAGTTAGTAGAAAGTTTAGTGTTAATATTATTTATGTGAAATGACAAAGAAATTAAAGACACTTCAAAAATGTGTGCTTGCGTGTGCGTGTGTGTCCAGTTTAAATTGTTTGAAAACACAGTTTACTTTCTGAATTAGGAGAGACTTCTTTTCCCCACCTTCAATAGGATTTAACAAATAAAAATAAGCAATAAAGTTTATTTTTAGTAAAGGATTTTAATTTTTTAGATTTGTAGTACCAAACTAAGGTGAGGTGTTTTTTTTCCAGGTACAAAAAACCTTATTTCCCCTGTATTCTTCAGGCTTACTTTTAAACATTTTGAAATTCACATTCAATTTTGAACTTCCTCGATTTCCAGCTTTTCTTTTCGTTCTTTTCCCATCATTGTAATGCCTTATGATGAGTCTTCCTTCTTCTCAAAACTGTACACAATATCTGTTCTTAATACACGGCTACTGTAGCCAGCAGAGTGATAGAGGTGGCTGCTGTTGCCAGCAGACAGTGACTGAGTACATTGAAGGGATGAAGTGTAGTCTTGGCCGGCCTCCACAGTGTTCCATATTCGTGCCATTCCATGTTGTGGGCACCAAGCAGATATTTTGACACTAGTTGAATGCTACTCTCTCCATCTATGCTTTTGTTTTCACCATTATTTGCAGTGGGATATTTGAATCCATTTTATGCCTTATTTTCTTATTTCCCTTGCCCCTCTGCCCTGTCTTGTCCTTTCTGTTTTTGCATAGTTATGCTCTATTCTTCAGACCCAGCCTGTAGTTTCAAATGAGCATCAGCATAGCAAAAGTACGTTGTCAGCACAGTGCTGTGTGCACTGCCTTTTACTGGCCTGTAAGCAACCATAGCTGGGTTTGGTGTCTGCTGGGAAAGTTCCCACATGAGAATTTATTACATATGTGTGACAAAGGGGTTTTCTTTCATTGAATTTAAACTTTGAGACTCCTTCAGATGTGAGAGCTGGTAGGTAATTGGTGTTATAGCTTAGAAATAGAATCACTGGCTTTGGCACCATTTCCCACAAAATGTCAACTACTATTTTATTCCATTCTTGGTCTTTCTCATTGGAAATAGATTCCCAGTGGTAGCCGACATACAATGGCAGCTTTCCAACCAATGCTTGCTTATCCATTTTACAGGTGTAGCAATGATGCAGATAGTCAGCTGCCCGTATGTAAAGACAGTCGCTACCACCAAGACCGGTAATTTTAAAACATCTTAGTTTGTTTTGTCTGTAAGTTGGCATGGTAGTGAATGTTGTTGTTTATCCTTTTATTTATTTTTTGCCCTAGTGAGTGGAGCTTAAAACATATTTTTCTTTTTAATGAGCAGTTTAAATTCAGTTATCATATTTGGCCAACACTTAATTTCCCTATTGCCTGTAGTATTAGCTTCTTTGGTTCACAAAAGCAAATGAGGTCAGATCACTTTATATCTTAATTTATGTAATAAGTGTAAACAACTTCATTCTCATATTCATAACATTTAATTTTATTTTTGATGTGTTTTTAAGTTAAATATAAAATGTCATTTCCATGTGTAAAATGATGTGATTATGCTTGCATGCAAGTGACTATGTGCGTGTGATATTTATATATAACATATGTTTGCATTTTAAAGTGACCAAAGTAAGACTGCCTAGAACCTAGATCCTAGGATTTTGTTTTCCATTTGGATTCTTGTATCCATATTTTAACAGTATTTTAAATAATACCGGTTTATTTAGCATTATAAAAAACAAAAACTGTGGCTTGTCTTTTAAAAATAGATTCTGTCTCTGACTTTTTAAGGGAAAGGATGATCTGATAGTCTCTATGGTTTATCATTTGCAGTTATTAAGTCATTTTTCTTTAAAACGAAGAATTTTTATTCTGAGAAGTAGGGAATTTGTGTTGGGAATTACACTCAGTGAATTGTTATCTCTTTAGAATTTGAGAACTTATAAAAGTATATTTAGTATATCATGGTATTTAGATACTGTCATAGAGGACACCTAAACTTTTGACTGTTCTTAAGGTTTAATTTTTGGATCCATTTTCCACATCCAGTTGAATTTAGACATTAGAGTCAAAAGACCAAGGAGATAGGGTAACTAATATTTAGTTCACCTTTTATATACTATTCTTGTTCTAAGTATTTATTAATATTTATACTAGGAGGATTTAGCGCGTGGTTTTATTTAGTAGTTGGATCTAACTTTTTGTTATTCTTTTTTAGGTGTATTACCAGGAATGGCCCCTCCTATAGTACCCATGATACATCCCCAGGTTGCTATTGCAGCTTCACCTGCTACCTTAGCTGGAGCAACAGCAGTTTCTGAGTGGACTGAATATAAAACGGCAGATGGGAAGACGTACTATTACAATAATAGAACACTAGAATCAACATGGGAAAAGCCCCAAGAACTGAAGGAAAAAGGTATAGTTGTTTTGTGGCTTAGGACGTAGTGTGAACTGTAATAAGTAGAATGCTATTTGGAATTCATATTTTGTAAGCTACAAAATAATTTTTAAATGTTCATGCATATTATGTATTTTCAGTTATGAAGCATTGTATAATTATATTGTCCTTATGGAGACTGATAACACTGATTAACAAAATTTAGGTCTTTGGCATTTAGTATGTAGCAGGTTTTTAATGCTGTGTGTTATGAGTCCTTGCTCCTCCACAGCATAGTTCAGTATTTTATGGGTAGTTCCTGCAAGGTGATAGACATGACCTGAGACTATGTTCTCTTGAAGTCAGCAGGTTAAAGAGTTTTCTAATTATATTAGAAATGTACCAAATTATATAAAATGTACCAAGAAGTACATTTTATTGTATGGTTATCATTTAGAAATAGAGCATCTCAACTGTTTACTCTGTGCAAGTTCTTTTTAAAATTACAGAAAACTGTTGAATGACATTGTCTTAGTTATTTAACAGAAAAATTAGATGAGAAGATTAAAGAGCCAATTAAGGAGGCATCTGAAGAACCACTGCCAATGGAGACAGAGGAGGAAGATCCTAAGGAGGAGCCTATAAAGGAGATAAAGGAGGTAAAGGGCCAAGGCATGCTAAACTGGGGGCCAACCTGTGTTGTTTGTAGTATCTACACAGAACTGAGCATGTATTTGATGGATATTAAAACAGTTTCAAAGTTGACTTTTGAAATTTTGGGGTTCTTTGAAGTTTCTAATATTTTTCCCTTTGAAAGGTTCATTAATATTTTAGGTGTGATACTTTTTGTTTTAAAGTGTGTGTGTTTTTTCATTGCATATATATGTGGATACCCTTGGAGGCCAGAAGAGAGTAGGTGTCAGATCCTTGGATCTGTAGTTACAGGCAGTATAAATTGCTTGGTCTGGGAACTGAACTCAGGTCCTTGGGAAGAGCAGTACACACTCCTAACAGCTGAGCTATCTCTCCAGCCCTTTCCTTTTTATACTTAACTGAGGTCCATTGAAAGGTAAGGTTTTGATCTAGAGGCTGAAACTAATCTCCAGCCTCTTGACCTGCAGACTGGTCCATGTTAAAGTAGAAGTACAGTTTACTGTTTGAAGAATGTTGAGTGTATTTCATCTGCCCTCCCCACTGTCCACTGAGTGTGGAGTGGTCCCTTTGTAATCTTGAGTTCTGGTTTGAGGAGCTTCTTTTATTCTCCAAGTTGACAGTGATAGCCATGTTTCAGCGCTACAAAAATTAGAAGAAATAAGAAACCATGTTAAAGGAAGAGGTCTCCTAATTTTCTCTACTCTAGTTATTTCTTTTGTAAGCACATGGCTAGTCTGTGATATAGGGCCAGTTGCTGCTGCTCGTTTCTGCTGATGTGAGATTCAGCTCTTACTGTAGGGCAAGAATGTAGAACTTTATAGAAATTCCTACTCAGAATCTTACAGTTCTTACAATAGGTCTTGGGTTAGTTTCCATTTGAAGTATTTGTGATGATACTTTATTTTTCATTTGTCCTGTACTATTTATTAAATAAAATACTATTTCTCTTAGGAGCCCAAAGAAGAAGAGATGACTGAAGAAGAAAAGGCTGCCCAGAAGGCAAAGCCAGTAGCTACTACTCCTATTCCTGGTACTCCGTGGTATGTACTTAACTGATGAATTTTATTTTTTATTTTACTTGATTCTTTAAATGCCTTCTGTAGGAAGAAAAAAAGGTTTTTAAAAATATAGGTCATTTTTTTAACTGTTCAATTTTTTGATCCTTGTTTGTTATAGTTGGGGTGTACAGATCTAAAATTCAGTTGGCACAAATATTTTCCATAATTACCAAACAAATATCTTCTTCCCTTTATGGTTGTGTCCTGATAGTGCTTATAGTTGTGTATTTGAACCACTGTGAAATCTTGAGCCTGCTTTTTATTATTTAATGTTTAAATTTATTTCTATGTACATATAAATATGCATATGTAAACTCCCACTATGTGATTATTACAGAAATCTGTAAAATTACAACTTTTAATCCAATTATGGAGTAATCTTATTCTTCTTGGGCTTGTTTTTTACTTCTTGGGTGTGGTTTTTCCTTTTTCTTCCTCTGCCACATTAGTGTTTCTTCCTTCTGCTGTTCCTTCTCACTTATTTAACCCATATCCACTGTAGTACTGTGGTGACTTGTTACTTCTTGAGGCTTTGTACTATTGCATAGAGTCTTCACAACTTATTTTTGTTGGAACTTTTGTCCCTGTCCCTCTCTGATGTCCCCTCCATTTTTTTTTCCTGTGGTGGCCCAGCATCTATGTTTAAAAAACATGTCTGTGAGATAATGTTAAATAGGTTCTTTTCTTTTTGAATTTCCCACAAAATAGCAAGCAGATCTTGAGGGCAATGACATCCCTAGATTAGATTCTCTGTTATTAAGGGATGACAGTGGTGTGTCCTTGTATTAGCTTTTTTTTTTTTTTACTTTATTAATGGAAATATCTGTGGAGAGAGACCCTCATTATTAGCATTGGTATCTTAAGAGGACAGACTATATTAGAAAGGATTAGCTGTTCCAGAATAGTTGACTTAAATGTCTTTATGTTTCTTCTGGTAGAGGTATTATCTTTACTGATAGCTCATCTCTGGTTCTTAAATCACTCTTGATTTGATTCTTTCATATTTCTGTTTCTTTCTGTTGTGACAAGATATTGAGGCTTGTCTTTCTGTATTTCTGGTTTTGGATTTAGCTATTTTTCCAAGGAGACCTAGTCCATTTTTATGAGCAGTGACATTTATAGGTCACAGTGTTAAATCTTGGGATAGTGCTGCTGTTGAATTCTTACTTTAAACATACTGTGGTAGATTTAGGTGGAAGACTCATATTTAAAGGTACAATATGACTTTATACCATTTCGTGCCACTGAGTTTTACAGCACCATTTTTCTGAATGCATCGTCTGTCTTACATCTTACTGAGTTCCTGTTTCTTGCTGTGAAAATGGCTGTTTCTCAATGATGGCAGCATAATTAAACTATTTGCCTTTCTCACACGGGTCACAGTATCAGTATTGACACTGCCTCTAATGTAATTGACACTATCTCTAATGTATTTGCTAAGGCAGTATAAACTTGTAATTTTGTGTGTAGGGAATATCACTAAGGCTTGTAGTAAAAATGTGTTTTAAAGACCCTAGGTATGGTTTTCTATGTATATTATTCACTGATTTAATAAACTTAATAAACTCATTTAAAAGTAATTATGTAAAAATAGTCTGTATTTAATACACATGCTCCTGAGTTTGGTTTATCATGATAAAACTGGTAACCAACCTTATATGTCATTCTCTGTTTGGGGCTTCATGCTCACATGTGGACCTGTTCTTGGAATAGTTGAACATTCTTTTAGACTTTGTGTAATTATTGATTCTTTATTTTTTCTGTTCTGAAACAGTTGTAATTTATATGTCTAGACGTTTGGATCTAGTCTCCCTCCAAACCCTTAACTGTTTTTCTTATGATTTATATCTGTAGAGTTGTCCCCCCCCCACCGCATTGACCTTTTAAGACTTTTTTTTCCAAGGGGGTTAAAGCTTGTTGGTGGGGAGGGACCGAGCAGGGCAGATCTGAAAACAAGGTAGTAGGTGAGGGGCTTAAGCATTCTGGGTCTATGGGCTCCCCACCACCACCAGTCTGCTCACACTCCCATTTGCATCTTCCGTATCAGTAGTCTAATGCATCCCTTAAGTTAGAGAAGTTAGAGGTTCTTAACACGGGTTGCGACCACTTTAGGTGGTCTAATGAGTCTTTCACATGAGTTGCCTAAGACCATCAGAAAACAGATATTTACATTACAATTCAAACCCAGAGGTCGGCCTGCCTCTATGCTGGGATTAAAGGCATGTGCCACCACCACCCGGCTGGTTTTATATTTTTATATTTCAATTTTGCTATGGTTTATACAAGCAGTTTACAATGTCATTTTTAATTTACTCTCTCAGTTCTTTTATTTGGTATAATGAAACTATTAACAGTTATTGTAAATTTTGATAGCATTGAATTTGAGTTATAATAATTTACAGGTTTTCTTTTCTAACCTTTTGTTCCTCTATTCTCTTTTAATTTATATTTGATTTGTTTAGTATTCTGTTTAACTTACTGGCTTTTTGAGGACATCTCTTTTGTCATCAGTCGTTACTTCAGGAATCATAGTACCCGTATGTAACTTCCACATTCTGTTTAAAGTAAATGTACTATTGTATGGATAAACCCTGCAGGGTAGGTCCCTTTAAACCTGTACACCCTGGCTTATGTCTTAGTTATCTTACATATAACTGCTGCATGCATTAAAATTCCATCAGGCCAATAGAATTTCAAAGAACTTAAGAAGAAAATGATATTTTGTATTGGTAATTCCTGCCTTCAGTGCTAAAGACACAGGCTTTGTTGAGTTATCAGCATGGAGAACGTTCCTTTCAGACTGGTCTTCTGGGTTGGAACCTCTTAGCCTCTTTTCTTTAAAATGCTTCCCCCTTTTGGTTCTGTAGGATGTGAAGTTCTCGTTGGTAATTTCTTTTTCCAGAACCTTAATGATGTTCCTTCATATTTTGGTTGTGGGGCTCTTGGTAAGGATTAAGGTTCGCTCATAGAAGTTTTGTCATTTCTTTCCCCCATCCCTAGTTATCATTATTTTTGTGCTTTAACAGCTGGTCCTGTCTAGGCCAGGTGTTTTGAAGTTATTTTGTTTGAGGTTTACTGAGCTTATATCTGTCTGAGCAAAGTCTGTCCATTATATAAGCCTTTGGAAATATTATGTGTGTGTGTGTTTTGCCTTTATGTCTGTCTATGCATCATGTGTGTAGTACCCAGGGAGACCAGAGGAGGGCATTGGAGCCATTGGAAAAGGAGTTACAATATGAACTGCCATGTGGTGCTGATAATTGAACCAGGTACCTCTGGAAGAGGAGTCAGTACTTTTAATTGCTGAGCCATCTCTCCAACCCGTTTCAGTCAATCAATTTCCTGTTTATCTTTAAAATTCTTTCTATTTCTTCTCTGAAAACGGCTGTTTTTTTTTCATTAATTTCAGATATGGTTTTCTTTATCTCATGAAATTTAGTTGTTACTGTGGAATCTGATTATATTTCACCATAGGATCCTTTTCTCATTTCAATGTCTAGAACACTTTGAGCTTGACAGCTGTTAATTTTTAATTATCTAGAGAGAAGATCTGGTTTCCTTTGGACTTTTAGCTGTCTGCTCTTATACAAACTATCATCAGACTAGAACTTGTAAATGGGCATAAATGGCTACTTACTTCCTTATAGTTGCCTCTGTAAATTTTGACTCACTGTACTTCTATATATTTATTATGAAACTTATAAATCCTTTCTTACACTTGTTTTTGTTATGAATTGAATTTTCTAATTGTAAAAACAGGATTAATGGACTAAAGTGGTTTGTGGGGTTCTAGTGTAGTTCTTTATATTTTATATCACCTGTAATTAGATCATGTTTGCATTTGATATGTAATTTTGCTATATTAAGAAATATTAAGACTTTGTTGGGTACTGTGACTTGCTTTTTAAGCTATAGAGTTTTTATGGTGTTATTTTTTATTATTTAGAGAATACTTTATTAGTTTTTGTAATCAAACCCACGTAGATAAGAACTTATATATTTAATACAGTGTGTTACCCCTGAACAAATGGAAAGAAAAATTAAGTTCAGCATTTTGAGACCAATATGGCTGTTAATTTCTGTACAATGCTGACTCAATGCAGTAAACTGGGATGCTTTTTCCAAAATTGACAAGCACAGCTAAAATTTCCAAAAACTCAAATTATATATGTGTATATATTTATACTTATATAAATAAATCAATAATAGCAGTGTTTTATGTATCAATAGCAGCAACAGCCTTTTCAGGTTCTGCAGTCATTAGAACAAAATTATAGAGACATCTAGCACACTATAGCGTTTTTGTTGCCTAAGAACTTCAAACAGTTTAAAATTTAGTGCTGTCAAATTGGGTGAATTCAGTTTCTAAGCATTTTAAGCTCTAACCACACATTGATTTACATTTCTGTAGCTACTCATCCCTCTTTTGTTCTGAAAGCCATATGAAAACCATTATTAATTAGGATCTTTCCTTTTCTACTACTTACTGACCTTTTGTCTTTGGAGAGTTAACATTAAAAGACATAGCCATCAGAGTGCATTTTTGTAACACAGAAAAATGGTATTTTATCTTAATCTTCAGGTGTGTTGTTTGGACTGGTGATGAGCGGGTCTTCTTTTACAATCCCACCACTCGTCTTTCTATGTGGGACCGACCTGATGATTTGATTGGAAGGGCAGATGTTGACAAAATTATTCAAGAGCCCCCTCATAAGAAAGGATTGGAAGACATGAAGAAGCTAAGTAAGTTTTAAATTAGGAACTCATCCTCTGGATTTAACCCCTTTTTATTTTTTGATGGAAGTATAAATGCCATTTAAAATATTTAATGTTTAAAAATAGACGTATACTGGTTTGATACAATAAGAAATGTGAGGAATGTGAAGAATTTGGATAATGTTTTGTTTTGTAGAACAGTCTTAACTTTGTTGCAAAGGTTTTCAGTTAGTTTGAGATTTTGGAATTGTTGCTATTGGCTTAGTGCTCATTAATGCCACTGAAACACTCCTTAGATAGCCTTTCATCTCCTTTTGTTATTAGTGATATATTTTGCAATAATCAGACTATGCAGAATATTTTTATTTTGCTAAAATTTTATAGACTACAAAATACAAACTTTTATGAAAATATAAGTAGCTAATCCTGTGGTGGCATGTTCCTTTAATCTCACCATGTGGGAGGCAGAGGCAGGTGGATCTCAGATCCAGGACAGTCTGGTCTGCAGAGTTTATTCCAGACCAGCCAAGGCTACATACATAGTAAGACCCAGTTACCGCCCAGTCCCCCGAAACATTTGAACTGAATAATAACTTCCTTCTTGAATAAAGAAATCCTTATCTCTTAAGAGATTTTGAAATCTACTTCCTTTACTGATAGTATTTCAGAATATTGGGTCAAAGATTTGTGTATAATCTTTTGTTATATACTTATTACACTTATGTTTATTCAGAGTATTTTATTAGTTTTTATGGAACTTATATTCATAAATAATGTAGAAACATGGTAAGCAAATAATTTAAAACTTCTAATGTAATAAATCTTGATGTGGTCTTTAAAGTGGTCAAGAACTTTACATGGATTATACATGTATATATATATATAATTTCTGTCATTTTGTGCTTTAAAGTACTTTGCAGATCAGTGTAACTGCCTATCTGGTACTCTGGTACCATCTCTTTTTTAAACTTCAACAATATTTACTTTATAGGCATGATGTTATTTATAATCACAGTAGTGAATGGTGCCAAAAAAATACACAATATGCTTTTGGGGTTTTTTTGGAACATTTTCTTTATATTTGAGTCACATTTGTTGCATAATGTGCATCCAAGAAAGCTTCTATGAATTATGAATCAGGAGTTTTATTTATTTGTAAAGTTAAAACTGGGAAAACTTGTACCCTTCAAAGTTAAGGGGTAGGTAGGAAACCTCAAAGTAAATTAATTCTTCACTATGAAGGGAGGACAAATTAAACTGTAGAATTGTCTTACTTGGCTTAGTGAGTGATTGTTAGGTAGATATTTTATCCAGACTGCATTTTTTAAAAAAGCTTGTGAATATGTGTATATAACTGTTGTAACAGTGTTTGAAATGTCTTTGCTAGGACACCCGGCTCCATCAATGCTGTCCATCCAAAAGTGGCAGTTCTCGATGAGTGCAAGTGAGTGAAGTAACTGTAAATGCAGCGTTTTCATGCATGAACACCCATGTTCTGATAGTCATTAGCAGAGGAGTCAAGGCTGAGAATTCAGTAGTTATCTGCTTATGTTTATGCAGTCTTCTAAATTTTATCTTACAGTTAAAGAAGAACAAGAATTAATGGAAGAAATGAATGAAGATGAGCCTATTAAAGCAAAAAAACGGAAGTAAGTAACACATAGTTTAATATCCAGGTAGATTTAGAGTGTAGAGTTGATGAAGTTATCAGTTTGTGATTGGAAGTTAAATGTGTAGTATTTGTGATTAGGAAACAGTAGTCATAATTGCCTTCTTGGACTTGATATTAATCTTGTTTTGTAATGTAGAGATGGTTTCCTTTCTGTTGTTAGAGTTCAGAATACTTGGTTATACAAATAGATATTATGAAGCTAGCTGACATTTTGGAATTCATTGATTAATTTTCTACAGTCTTAAGTAGGTCTAGATGTTATTAAAAATAAAATTTCTCTCTTATATCAACCTACACAAATGCCATTCAAGGAATGTCATTAAAAATGGACATCTTTCGTTATATGTGCTTAGCGTATGATCTGCCTATTCCTAGAGTCTGGTCATTATTTCCTGGTGGGGAATGGACTCATTAGTTAAAAAATACTGTGAGAGACATTGGAAGAGGGTTGTAGCATTGGTGTGAATAGTTCTCTAGAATGGGCAAAATGTGATGTTACTTTTGTGGGTGGGAGTAAAGTTGGAGTATAGAGTGTATGTAAATGGGACTATTTTGCAGCAAATAAGAAAGTTTGAGATCATTACTAGGGACTGGTTGATAATAGTTCTGATTGAAAAGAACAGATTGACTGCAGCCCGGTTGTGGCAAAATGAGTAGAACAACTCCTGTAAGAGTGGTTCCTTTAAATACCTGTCTGTTTATGGGCAGCAGTGTTCCATTAAGGTCTTATTAAAGAGAATTACCGTAATCTGCAACTGAGACAGCTCTTCTCATTTTCACAATTGACCTTTTCATTCCGTAATCAAATGTATTTTTACTAGTTGTGGTTATTTTATGTTCTTTTTAGAAAATTGTAGAATTAGACATTTGTTTTCTTAATTACTGTAAATGATTGTATTCATTCTGTTTATTTACCATATTTTTAGATATTTCTGTGATGTTAAACTTTTAGATTGTTTTTAATTGTTTGTTCTTATAGACATCTCTGTAAGGTTTTTAACTGCTTTTATCAGGAGAATGTCAAAGAAGTCCTTTATGTGGATTGCCCGAGCTTCTCTATTTAGGTACAAAGCTAAAAGCCTGTTTTTCCTGGCTTAGTTTTCTTTTTACTTATCTTACTGAGCTAGATAGTGATAGTTTGTATTGTGACAGTTAGTATAATTCTGTAAAGGTTGATTCTATTATATTTGTTTGCTGTCTTTGAACTCCTTTAGCTATTTAAATAGTTCTTCAGTAAAGTAAGAAGGTATATTGCTTTGCAAATTGCTTTTCCTGTTTATTTTGTGCATGTCTTAGGTCTCAGACTGTCTTACTAAGTTCCTGTAGGTCATAGGTGGTGTTTTCTGTTTCTTTTTGAGGCATTCCTTTATTCCCCAATTGCTAATTACCTGTCACTATTAATTAGTCTTTGTAGCTCATGGGCTACCTATAACATACTTTTGAATTTGCAATAACTCGTATAGGGAATATAAATGAATTATATTAGTTTTATATACTTAGCAGATCATATTAAGAAGGAAGATCTGTTCAAATACATTTGAATACATTGGTTTTAGTTTTTGGATTAGATATACAAATATAGTTCTTTTTCATAGTGCAAATGTTTTGAGAGGTCACCTGATTTCGTGTTTACAGTCTCCTTGTATACATACAAGTAATAGGCCTGACCTTAGCCCCGAAGTGCATTTTTTGATAAACAAGAAGTAAGCTAAGCCATTGGTGAACCATTTTATTTCCTACTGATCCCTCCCACCTAACTACTCCTGTGCCCTTGTTGTTCTCTGTGACCTGCCCTTCAACTTAAACTTCAGCTTGACACCCAGAAAGTGAGTAATAAAAATGTTGAGTAGGTAAGGTGTTTATCTCAGACATCATACACTTGGCCATGTTAGAAGACACTTTAATTTTATTCCTAAAGTAAATGTTTGAAATTATTAAGACTTTTTATCATCTTAATAGATTTTTAAATATTTTAAGAATTTATAATAAAATATTTTGGGAAATGCTAATTTTTTCTATGTATCAAGAACTAAAAATATATTCTATTTAATTCTATCATAATTTTGCAAGCAATGCCTGAAAAGTTTTTTCATTTTAGTTTACCTCCTATATTAACTGGAGTAAGAGAGAGTACATTAACTTTTTTTTTTTGACCAGTATAGCCATTGTAACGTTAGAAATACATTGTAATTTTATTATTAGAATGAAAGCTATGCCATATATTTTATTTGAGATCCTCAGGATGATTTGTTTAGTCAAAAATATGCTGCTTAGTAGTACCTTGAAAATTCCCCTGATTTTAAGAACTTAGTAAGATTTGTTTTAATACCATCTTACGATTTATTTATTTATTTATTTTTTAGGAGAGATGATAATAAAGACATTGATTCAGAGAAAGAAGCTGCCATGGAAGCTGAAATTAAAGCTGCCCGAGAAAGGGCCATTGTCCCTCTGGAGGCTCGAATGAAGCAGTTCAAGGACATGCTGCTAGAGAGAGGGGTCAGAAAACAATCTTTGGGGGAGATATTTCTGTTTTATATAAGTAATATAAATATGTCTTGCTAAAAGGTCAAATCTAAGGTTAGTGCTCATAAAATTGGGGTGGGAAGGATAAGGGAAGCTGTTTAATTACTGTACATTTTTGAAGTGGCCTTTTCCTTGGCTTATATCATGTTAAACTAAATGGCATTTGCTGTCCTTAAGTAAAAAGAGCATTTAACATTTGTGGGGTCATATAATTTCGGTAACATGAATGAGTATTAACGTTGCAGAATTGCGGACTGCTTCGGATAGGTAAGGTATATATGCTTCTTCCACCACCTTCAGAGTGGCTTTTGGCGAAAGAACTGATACTTTATAATATTGAAAGCTAAATGAGAAAGAAACTTTGGTTGTATTCACAAATGTGTTTGAATAAGTAAGCCATTCTATTTTAAATCACAGTGTTGCTTTTAAGATCGCAGTTAAGGGTGTGAAATCAAAATGCAAATCTTCAAGGCCTTTTCTGATGTACTAAGGTTAAAATGTCACACAGTAGTGGTTATTTTAATGAGCAATGAAGTGTGTGTTATTTCTTTATAACAAAGAAATGGTCAGAGCCAATTAATGTGGAAATTCGCTGTTGCTAGCCTCCCACTGCTTATCATTTATTAGTGATGGAAACTTCACTGTGGTTTTAATGTCTCTTTTATAAACAGATGCCCTGTAGATTTCAAGCAAAATTATGACCTTTCTGGTTGGTATTAGAGTATCTTAATTATGAGGCAATGCTTTCTTTTTATTTTAAAGGTGTCTGCTTTTTCAACGTGGGAGAAGGAGTTGCACAAGATAGTATTTGACCCTCGGTACTTGCTTCTCAATCCTAAAGAAAGAAAACAGGTAAAAGGAAATAAAATAGTGAGAACTTACTTAAATGAAATTTGATGTTTTAAGTGTTTAAACAAGCTCCCAGACTGGCTGAGCTTGCAGTCCTTCTGCACTGCTCTCATGTGCTAGAGTCACAGTACATACCGTTTTAAGCTACCATGTTTTTGGTTTTTTTTTAACAGTACTTCACAACATACTTTTGCATCTTAGTGCTTAGGTCAGTGTGGAAGCTTTCCCATCTCAGAAACAAGGTTATTTTTGCCACTTTCATATGAACATATTGTCCTTGTGCCTTATATTTAATGAAGTTATGTCTGCATTTATCAATTTGTGCAAATGATGCAAATTTAGAGTAGAAAATAACAAAATAGAGTTTAAGAAAGAAAAAGATCCATCTGTAATTCCCAGCAGACATGACCACTGTTCACTGCCTTCCTAACCAGTGTGCCAATTTGTCTGTGTGTGTGAATACTGGGAGGTGTAGTACTTGGAATGTTTGTGTATCATGAATGCTACATGTCTAAGCCACAAAGGTTGGCTCTTATCTTGTAGCTTCCTTATATTTTTTAATAGCCCCCTTTCTTCCTTTTTTATTCTTCTTATTCTATTTCTTTCGTAGTCAAGTTTTTCTACATAGTAGCCAAGAGTCATTTAAGGTTTAAGAGAAATTCGATTAAGTTGCTATTCTTAAAATTGTCTAATGCATTCTATTTCATTTAAGGTAAAACAGACTCTTGACATGGAATATTTTACATGTGGTCATTGCTATATTCCTCTAAAATTCTTCTCTGTGCGTATTATAGCCACACCAATGGATAAGGCAACACGCTTCCTTTGCTTAATCAGTTTGTATTAATATTCTCTCTTTACCTTTTGTGGTTTTGTTACGGTTTTTGAATAGCACTGATAGCTCTAATTATCTGAAATTAGTAGATTGGAGTTGGCAGGGTGACTCACCTGACCTGAGTTTGGTCTGCAAACTCACATGATGGAAGAAGAGAACCAGTCCCTGCAGGTTGCTCTCTGATCTCCATACATGTGCTGTGGCATACATGCCCACATACATACTCCACAGATAGATACCCATATATACATACAAATAGATAAGTGGAAATAAAATAAAATTACATTGTTTGCCATGTTTCCCTTTCCTGCAGGATGTAAACTCTGTAAGGGCAGCAGTTTGGTTCTTGCTCTATATGGATCAGCGACTATTATAAAAAAAAAAACCTAGAAGACTTAACAGCACATTTTTGCATTACTAAGTGTTAAAATTTCTGTCTGGGTGAAACCCAAGTACTATTTAGAACTTAAGTTCTTCAACTTCTGAAGCATTGCAAATTGGTAGAGATTGAGCTGCTTCCTAGAATTGCAATACAGCAGTGGGGATGCTATTTCAAACAGAGATTATGTCTTCTAAGGAAATTGTCTTCATAAAGCTGTAGTGGTAGTTCTGAGAGGAAAGAGAAATTCATATTTGGCATTCAAGTATAAATATATATCTTAAGTACTTGGTTTTATTATTTTCATGTGAATAAAAATAAAGGATAAAGTAAATAGGTGCTTACTAGACATTTGTACATCATAATTTCCTATCCAAGTTTGTGTTTTGACTTCAAAAAAATTTCAGTTTAATGTCTTAATCTAAAATTGCATCCTTCAGTTCTAACCATACGTTTTAGCTTATGGTTTGTCTTTAATCTTGTTTTGAATGAAAGGTATCCTAAAGGGTTAGAAATTTTTATTGTATGTTGTGACAAATTATAAAATAGTGTTTTCACAGAACAGACATTCTGTGGAGGAGTTAGGTTCTGGTGTAGATAATTACTAACATTTGGATGAGTTACTGCTTTAATGTACGTAATTCAGACTTTCAGAAAATTGACTGTTATGATCACATTGCCAGCATGATTCTTTAGGATTGTGCATCTAGGCGATATTGATATGATAATTAGATAGTTTCATGTTTTAGTAAACATACATATTTATGCAGGTGTGATGTGCATGTGTGAGTACATGCATGTGCAAATGGAGATTGGAAGTCAAGGTTGGGTGTCTTCCTTCCTCATTGTCCATCTTAGTTTTGTTAGTCTCTCGTTGAACCTGGAGCTTACTGATTTGGCTGGACTGGCTGGCCAATAAACTTTATGGATCCTTCTGTCTTCATCCGCTCCCTCCCACCAGAGCCTGAGGTCCAGATGTACACCATTGTTTCTGATTTTCCTGTGGGCGCTGGGAATCTGAATTCAGTAGTCATGCTTACACTTTGCTGGTGTTGCCATCCTTCAGCCCCATAAACTGTTTTATGAAGAAAAAGAACACATAGAAAAGCAAAAATGATGAGTGAATATTTACAAGAGGAACATGTATGCATGTAAGTTACCAAGATCAAGTAATGTTACCAGCATCCCAAAAGCTGCCTAGGTGGTATAGTCCTTTTCTAATGTAGTTTTGCTTATATTTATAAAAGGAACTTAGCTAGAAATTATTTTTAAAACCTATCCACTCTCATTGTAACTGTTGCATTCATGAGTTGAAATTAAAAGAAAATGATGCTTTAAAATAGGGCACATTCAACCAAGTATATTGGAAAGTGTGATAGGAATAAGGAGCTATTTGAGAGCATAGGAAAACCCATGATGTGCATCTCAGTAATTCATAGCGTTGGTCTGGATCATCTTGAAGGAGGGGATATACAATTCTTTCAAGTATCGAAAAAGTTGGTAGAGGCTGTTGTGGTAATCTTGACTCTCAGAAAGGAGAGATACAGAGGCTTTCATTTATGTTCCTGCTTCAAGGAAAGAAGTTACTTTTAATATATATTATGTAATACTTGGGTGATTAGGAAGATAGGAGAAAAGAGGCTTTCTTGTTACTTAAGGAATGTTGTCTGTCTCTGGCAGGGTAAGGTAATCTAGAGTTTCAGTACAGTTTTGTTGATGGTGCTGTGTGTAGACTGGCCTGGCGAGAGGCATTTTAGGAAACGTTTTCTGTTTATCTCGTGTAGGCTTGCTGGTGTGCATTTATGGACCTTCTGATGCTGGAGTGAGACATTTTCCCCCACAGCTCTCTGAATTCACCTTCTCTTTGGCTGTCATCTTCAGTGATAACAACTCTCATCATTTGGAAGGCCTCTTTTCATCCGTTTGTAGGGTTGGCTCCATCATGAGATTTTTGTCAGGTTTTCATTGGGGTAGTACTGTAGATGAAGGTGTTCAATGAGCTGAGCAAATGCTCTGCTGCTGAGCTCCTCCTTGGTGCTTACATTCTAAGATGGGATATTCCCATGTGGTCTGGGTTACTTTCAAAATTGTGCTCCTCTACCTCCATTGTGCCCAATCAGAGGTTGTTTTTGTTGTACTTCTTTTTGCTGCTTTCATACCTTTTTAGTTTACAATGAAGTGGGGGGTGGGTGTTGATAACTTACTGAGTTTTACATATTTGAGGAAGCCTTGTTTGTGTCCTTTTTGGCACTGTAGGGCTGGTTAAGTATTGTTTCTTAAGGATTTTGCTTTGCTTTTTAATGTTCAGAGATATTTTTGAAGCTGTAGTGTTACCTATTGTTTTCTAATTCCCCTTAAGCCCAGTAAGTATGTACATTCTCTCTCAATCCTTTGTGATCTGATGGTGTTCCAGTGAGATTTGTCCGAGTAGATTACATTATACAATATGGAAATTGCCGTATTTCGGTTTTGGGAAATTCTCTTTCATTCATTTCTTTGGTTGTCACTATTATTGTTACTTTTTGAGAGTTTCATACACGCATGCAATGTGTTATAATATCAACCCCAGCTCTTCCCAGACCCTCCCTTGCCATGACTGCTTCCCAGCT
Organism: Bramus lutescens; assembly: GCA_001685075.1. NCBI lineage: Eukaryota > Metazoa > Chordata > Mammalia > Rodentia > Cricetidae > Bramus > Bramus lutescens. The sequence continues at coordinate 45,424 of LOEQ01005183.1, forward strand.
CATGTCCTCTTTTCATAGCCCACTGAGTCCAGTTCAGTGCTTTCCTGTGTGCATGGGTATATGCCATTGAATGGATCAGAGGTCACGCAGTGGGCCATTCTACTCAACAGTCCTTAATTGCTAAAGTCCTCATCTTTATGTAAGTCCTGTAGCCCTTCCTCTTTTGTGCTGGACTTTGCCCCGGGCTGGTCTTAACTGGGATCTTTTTCAGGCAGTCGTAGCCTCTGGCTCCTCCTCAACATCTGCTTTAGCAATAGTTCCACTTCCTCTTCCACAGGCTCCCTGCACTATGGGAAGGAGTGTGATACAGGTGTCTCGTTTAAGATTGAGGACTCTAGACCTACTCATTCTCTATTAATAGCCATCGACTGCGATAAGGAGGTTCTATGATGAGGGCTGAAAGCTTGAGTAAATTTTGGGTATAGAGATAAGTGTTTAGAAGAAAGTTTGACACTATACAAGTTTATAAAAATAATATTACTAGGTTCTCTGTATGGTGCATGAACTTCCCAGTCACAATTTCTCAAAATTTGTTTTGTTTTGAGGCAGCAGATTTAATTCTGAGTTCTGGGTTCATCCCCAGCCTCTTTCGCACCTTTTCCCCCTTCCTTTTTCTTCTGTGGTATTGGATGTCGAACCCCTGGTCTTCCATGTGCTGGGCATGTGCTCTGCCACTGACCTAAATCCATAGCCCTCATCCTTAAATTCCTGTTTTTTTTCTTTTGATTTTTTAAAAATGTGCTTTCCCTCACTATTGTCAGCCAACTTGTTCAGTTCAAATTTTACTTTTTCCATATTAATTTCTAAGTTTTTTTAGGTTTCTTTTATAGTTAGTTTCTTAAGTTGTTTAAGTTAGTGCCCCCCCCTTCCTTTGGAACTTTGATTTTGACAGAGTCCTAAACCAGATTCCTTTGAACTCTTGCCTCATGGTGAAGAGTGAAGCACCAAAACAGCTTGCCATCTGGGTGGGCTCCCATGGTGACACTTCTACAAAGATGCTCTGGTTATGGCTAATATTGATTGTCAGTTTGACAGAATCTGGACTCACCCAGGAAGACAAGCCTCTGGGCATGCCTGTGAGGGATTACTTAGATTGGTTTAATTGAGGGGAGAGTAACCCCAACCCCCATAGCTCAGAGAGAACTGTCCCTCAGTTCTGAGGTACAGTTCTTATTCTGGCATGCTGCTTTCAGAAATCATGTTGCCTCAAGATAGTAGATACTCATTTATTTGACCTTTTAGAACAGGGAGCAAACTTCTTAAGGGCCAGATAATAGTGGGGTTTTGTGGTCCAGTTGCAACTGTGAACTTGTTATTTTACTGTGGAAGCCTGTTCAAACAAAACTTCATACACACCCAGACATTTAAATCTTAGTTAACTCATCTTGGTTTTACAATACTAAATGGGGAAATGGTATAGAATAGACTTAAGTGTTGAAGTAGAACGCTGACTTTGCTAGAATGAGTTCAAGATGACTATGGTTTGTTTAGCTTGGATGTCTCTGTTTGAAATACTTATATACTGTACCATTGGGAGAAAATTATGAAATATGAGCTTTTCTTTTTTTAATTTATTAATTATGTATATAGTGTTCTTGGCACGAGATCTCATTATAGATGGGTGTGAGCCATCATTTGGTTGCTGGGAATTGAACTCAGGACCTCCGGAACAGCAGTCAGTTCTTTTAACCTCTGAGCCATCTCTCCAGCCCTGAGCTTTTCTTTGTTTCTCTTTTTCTGTTTTGTCCCAGACTGCTAAACGGAGAGCCATATACTTGTGCACTATTTTGGTGAAACTTTTAAGTGAGATTTGCTGAAGATAATCTACTGTTAATTATCTATACTTAGTATACAGTCCCTAGTACAGTTTGGATGGAGACTGTTTTATAATGTTCTATTAAACTGCATTATTAAATTGGTATTTTTTTGTGTGTGTGATAGGTGTTTGATCAGTATGTCAAGACTAGAGCAGAGGAAGAACGCAGGGAAAAGAAAAACAAAATAATGCAAGCCAAGGAAGATTTCAAAAAAATGATGGAAGAAGCAAAGTTTAATCCAAGGTATGTGTTTTACCAGTCACATCTGAGTATGTATTTCCCCGGTAATCAAGTGTGTATGTGTGGCAGAGTAAGTGAGGTAATCAAGTTATACCTACCTATTTTGTAGATAAGGACAATAAACAAACAAATTAGGTGGTGGTGACAAGAGAGGAGCTTGCTATTGCCCAAAATAGTGTAGGTAGGAGGAGTGGCTCGTAGCTTAATTATGACTGTAGTGGTGTTAGCTTGCTGTTTTAACACAGAAGGTAGTGTATTTTAGTTTTGTATTGACGTGATTTTTAAAGGGATAAATAAGCCTAATTTTTCCTTCCAATATGAAAGTATTTTATTGTAGGAGTAAATCTCATTGTATAAGCTTTATAAAGAATGCTTTGTATTCATGGGAAAAACTGCCTTTTTCCTGTTTTTGAAGTTTGAGTATAGTTTTTTTGGATTAAAGGAAAAAAAATCCCAGGCCAGGCAAGCTGTAAATCTCAGCAGCTGCCTGGAGGAGGAGAATGGAGAAGAGAATGAGAAAATCCGAGCCATGTGAGCAGGCTCAGAGATCAGATACTGGTTAGACAGGTGGGGCATGATGGGGAGACGCTGTAGAGGAAGAGTAAGATAGCCCGAAGTTCCGGTCAAAGCCCACTTTGGTTCTGGCCAGCATCTAAAAGAAAGAAATAACACAGAGGACAAGTTGCACCTTTCTGTTAGGACTGAGAATTGTACGCAGCCCCAACTAAACATGACTGTTTGGCTTGTACGAACTGCCCCTTTACTTCATTATATCCTTAGCCTGGAGCCATTATCTTTATAGTTGACCTTCTGGGGTTGGCGAAGATTTTTAGAATTAAAAATTGGTATTTTTAATTAAATTTGGAAAATTGTGGCTAGTGATTTTGTGTCCTCGTGTACTCCTTGCTCTTTTGGGGTCTGCCTGTTCTTGTATTAGTAAGGAGTGTCATGTTCCTGGCTCCCCACCATCAGCCATTCTGTGGCTCATCCTTTGTTACTGATCTAGCTTTCACATAAATGCCTTCTTAGTGTGTCCATTATAATGTTAAACATACTCAGTTAATCTTTCTTAATGGTTTTAATTTTTTGTAAATATTTTTTTCTGGTTTGGGTGTGTATGCATTTAATTTCAACACTCTGGAGGCAGAAGCAGGTGGATCTTTGTAAGGCTGAAGCCAACTTGTGTGTTGAAACTTCTTATTAAGATAATTTTCAGTTGTTTGAATTGATTTTTATTTAATTTTCTAGTGTAATTATAATAGGTTCTTAGAACAGTATCTGGGTGTCTGTCTAGGGTTTGTTTTCCCTGAAGCTATGTACATAATTTGTATGTATCATATTTTTTAATGTTTAGCATTATGGATTTTACAAACTCTGTACTCTTATATCTTCCATTTGCTAAGCAGACAATGTAATTACTGGCTTGCCTTATGTTTTACTAGGGTGGACTTCTGCAGATGGAAATATCTCCCTTGTAAATCTTTTATGGACTTGCTTGATACTATTCTTTCAGCATATTTGAATGTCTATTATCTCTGTAGTTTTTTATTTTTAATTATGTGTGTATATGTCTATATGAGGGTGTGAGTGCAGTGATGTGCAGAGACCGTAAAGGGTGTTGGATACCTTGGAAGTGGAATTACAGGTGTTTGTGAGCCATCTGAGGTAGGTGTTGGAAACCAAACTCAGGTTTCTCTGTGTTAACAGCCCTGGCTGTTCTAGAACTTGCTATGTAGATAAGGCTGGCCTCGAACTCAGAGATCCATCTGCCTCTGTCTTCCTAGTGGTAGGATTAAAGGTGTGTGCCACTATGCCCTGATGCTTTTTCACTCCTAGCTGTGATGACAGCAGATAAAATGGTTGTGCCATGATTTTCAACAGGTAGGTGGTGTCTGAGGCCCCATTGGTAGTTACCCCTCAATGAGTCTTCTGGGAAATCTTGTCTCTAGGACTTCCTCTGCTCTTTTAGTGCCCAAACAAACTCTTGTGCCACTGTGTTATACGCACCTAACTCTGCACCTTGGGCAGTTACATGAAGATATCTAACAGTATGGTATACCTCATGAATTCTCTCTTATCAGGTACTCCTACCTGTTATCTGATTTACATCAGTTGCCCTATGTACTTTGTTCAGTTTAGGAAGAGTCGGTCAGATAAGCTATCCCCATTGTGTTTGAAGCAAGCCTTGGGTAGTAGATGAGTTATTAAGCTTCTAGATACATTCTTCATCTTGGTGTGCCTTTATTAAAAGGTAATTTATTACATTCCCTGATCATGGCTGGTGGCATACAACCACTAACCATATTTTCAGTTAGGGCCTCTTTCTTTCCTTACTGTGTGTCACTGTTGAGATTTGGGGTCTACACGTCTGTGGCACATATTCTTGCTAGGAAAATGGTGTGTTCCTTTTATGCTTGTTTTAGAAACAAGTAGTCAACTAAAGCTAGCATACTGACCATTTTCTTACAGAGCTACTTTTAGTGAATTTGCTGCCAAACATGCTAAAGATTCAAGATTCAAAGCAATTGAAAAGATGAAAGATAGAGAAGCATTGTTTAATGAATTTGTGGCAGCTGCAAGGAAGAAAGAAAAAGAAGATTCGAAGACCAGAGGTGAGAAGGTAAGATGGTTTATTTCTGGTGGCCTGTCTGGTGGAATGAGGATTAATGATTATACTATTTCCTAACCTTGTTTGTAGGCACAAGCAATTGGATCGGTGTTTTGCATAATTGTTGGTATAATATATATTATACATATATATTTTCATAATCCTTATTTTAGAAACCTCAGTAAACTATTTTGAATTGCTTTAAATTCTATTAAATAAGGTATCTGGTAAACCTGGAACTAGGTTTTAGAACTACATGCTCCGTGGTAACTAAAGTGTGTTGAGATTTCAGAAGTCTTTATAAATACTAACATTTGAATTTCAAAGGGCTTCTTAATCTTTTTATTGCATAAAAATATCATTTTAGTAAGTTTCTAATCTTTCAGTAAATGTATCTTATATATAAATTATTGCTTATCAGAATTAAAGGTCAGCTATTAAAGATTAATGCATCTGAAATGTCATTTGAAAGCAATGTCAGGAATAGAGAGCTCACCACTGTGGAGGCAGAACAGTGGGGAGATGGCACCAGTGGTGTGTAAGCCATCAAAACAGCCACTCTCCTGAGTGTTCCAGTATGCTTTGTAATGGGGGAAATAGCCCCTCTGGAGCCTCATCATACCTGACATTCAAAATTGCTTCCTATTGTGGGAAGCTAAAATGTTCTAAATTCTATTAAGAAATGTTGTTAAGGAAATCATCCCAAGTCTCATTGTTAAGAAACCTCTTCCAATTAAAATAGTAAGAATATTAGATGAAACAGCCCTTGATAGTTATAGGAGAACTCTGGTTATCTGATATGTTGGGCTTCAAAGTAAACTTTCATAGAATTACTTTATAGATAATTTTGAATGATTATGCTTCTTAAAAGAAATGTACAGAAGAATCATGTAAACAGAAATTACATGAATATTTTATATGTCTGTTAGGATCACATAAATGAATTGCTACTCTTTTTTTAATGTGTTTTTTATTTTTATTTTATGTTCATTGGTGTTTTACCTGCATGTATGTTTGTGTGACGGTGTCAGAAACCCTGGAACTGAAGTTACAGATAGTTGTGAGCCGCCATGTGGGTGCTGGGAATTGAACCTGGGTCCCCTGGAAGAGCAGCCAGTGAGTGCTCTTAACTGCTGAGCCATCTCTCTTGCCCTTACTTTTGACTTTTAGAATAATGTATTTAATTAAGGAAAACCAAATGATCATGTGCTAGTATGTTATTACACTTAATGTAAATTGGTTTTTTTAATAACTTAATTTTCTATAAACATGTTTGGAATAACTTAAGAACCTTATTTTATAATAAAACTTTGCAGTTTTATTCTATGTGGCCTCTCAGGCAATTTNNCCCCCAATTGTAAACTGATTGGCCTAATATCTCAGGCTCTTCTTTTTAACTAATTCTTATAACTTGTATTAGCCAATAATTCTTGTCTATTTTGGCCACATGGCTTGGTGCTTTTTTTTGGCGAGGCAGTCACATCTTGGCTTCCTCTGCGACTGGGTCACAACTGCCTTTGTTTTAACAGCTGCCCATCACTGGTGCTGCTTTTGGTATTAGGGATCTCCTAGTTGTGCTGTTGTTGCTTTAGCGTCCTGAAGTTCTGGTACTTGCATGTTATTTTTAGTTTTTCCCCTGCTATCCCTACAGTGTGGTGTCCCCAGTCAAGAGCATTCAATAGACAGAACATCAAAATAAATCCCAATAAAGACTTCTATACAATCTTTTTCCTCTAGATTATAAAGACAGATTGAGCTAATTTAAAAAATGCAAAACAGATTGCTAGACCATCAGAGAATTTACAAGGGTTAAGTGTAATAGATTTTATGTTCACATTTTGTGGTATTTAGTTAATGAAAATTTTATCTCTTCCTCTGTTGTTTCTGTTAATCTTAGACTTTGAAAAATGTAACCTTGATATTGGTGAGACTACTGGCAGCAGTAGCAGGTGTGGGTAGTTAGGGTCTGCTTCATGGTAGCTTTTCATTTTGTAAAGAACATGTCCTTAGAGTTGATTTGCCTTTACTTGATGGGAGTATGCATTTTGTTTGTAAAGCCAGTACTTGAGCTTTTGTTTACTGCTGCTTACTGGGAACACTTCATCCTTTATAAGTACACGTTTGAAGGCAACATTTGCATTTTCTTCTATTTAAAGTTGTGTGCTGTACAGTGTATTTTTGCTGTGGTAAGGATAAAAAACGGGCTGTGAGTTAAGCTGACGGTAAATTTCATTTTTTCCCATTCATTTATTAACTACTTTTCATGCTTAGCAGCTTTAGTAGGCTCGTCACGGTAATGCCAACAATGAAAAGATTTTAAGAGTTTATTTATAGTATTTGTTTATGTATTACACATGTTAGAAACTATAACTACTTTATATAGTTTACATCTAGTGTTTGAAGAGTTTCAAGTTAATATAAATTCCCATGGCTTAGAAAATCTTTTTTGACGCAAAGTACATGTGTTTATTAAATTTCACCTTCTAGTTACCAAATACACCTAGGAATTTGGTATTTATTAGATACAAAGTTGACCAAGGTGAATTTTTATTATACTATTTACCATTATATCAAATGCTTTAATACTTGAAAAACTGGGCTTATGGGCATTTCTTATTAATTCAAGCTAAGTTAAGGTTCAAGTTTAATAAAAGAAATTCATGACTGATTGGTTCAAAAATATTTCTGATACAGACGTTCTTTGTCTTAGAACTTTACAAATGATTTTCAAAAAGAACATAACTTCCCATAATCCTGATAGGAGAAAGTGTGGTTCTGAGAGGAAATGATACTAGAAATAGACAGAAAGCATCATCCATTCATTCTTGTGCCACACATCTTAGATTATTCTAATGCCATTTCTAATTCCTCGTTCCTCGGTCAGGAGAAAGGTAGAATATTTAATCCCAGTGGTTAAAAGAGAGGCTTAACCGGAATCCTTTGTTTAACTGACTCCGGGTTATCTTCTTTTGTAACAGTACGTAACCATGGAGATTCATAAAGCAAGTGCCTCCCATGTTTCCTACCCTGTTAAACAGACCTCTCTTGGGGTTGAGGTCTGGGTTTAGTATTACTTAGGGCCTTTGACACTGAATTTGATGATAGTACTTGACAAATGTGTATACTCTAAACTTTATTGCAAAGTGAATGTGCACCTACTACTCAAAAAGTAGACACTGGAATACTTTTTTAAACTAATTGTAATTATAAAAAATTGTATAATTTACTTAGGAAAGTAGGTATAAATATTGTGTTTTTAAAGCAAATAGAAGTTTTAAATTCTTTTATTTTAGACATTTGATAGCAGGTCATAAAAACTTGCTATTTGTGTTCAGTGATTTCTGGATTCTCTCTTAATTTTAATGTACGAAAATTATTCATCTAGTTTTTAAAATGAATCATTCTTACCATCTTCATCTTAAAGTATTTTGCTGTGACCTCATAAGCATGGATCTTGCTAGCACTATGAGCATCTCAGTTCGAGTTGATGTTCCATATGAAAACATGCAGCCCTGGACTCAAAGGCTGTAAGCAACTAAATACTGTTGTCTGCTTGGTTTAAAATACTATGGTGGGAATTTTGCAGATTTTAAATAGTCTGTATGCGTCTTGAGTCTTATCTTTTCTTAATAATGGAGGAATTGCTCTTTCAGTAAGATTCATTGCCCTCCAAGTAAGTGACTTTTAAAAGTTATTGTGATCATGTTTAAGGTAAGAAGTAGGTTGTTGGGTTGTTAATTACTTAAGACAAGGAGAATTTCTCACAGTGTATCATCCTGCTCCTTCTTGTTGTAAAATGTAGATTAAATCGGATTTCTTTGAGCTCTTATCCAATCATCACTTGGACAGTCAGTCTCGATGGAGCAAAGTAAAAGACAAAGTAGAAAGTGACCCACGGTACAAAGCGGTGGATAGTTCTTCAATGAGAGAAGACCTTTTCAAACAGTACATAGAAAAAATAGCTAAGGTAACAGTTATTCTCCCTGGTATTGTACCCTTGGGTATTACATTGCTTAATGTTGTTTAAGGGTGTATGTTGCTTGGATATTGGGGTGGAATTATGAATCTTGTAGTTGATGAGAGGACATGTTTAGAAATGTTCTGGGCAAAAATTACACTTGAACACTTGTTGACAAGGTGTTTTATGGGAAAAAAAATCTTCAAGACAGAGTTTCTCTGTGTAGCCCCTGGCAATCCTGGGACTTGCTCTGTAAACCAGGCTGGCATTGAACTCATAGATCATTTGCCTTGTCTTCCAAGTGCTGTGACCAAAGGCGTTCACTGCCACTGCCCAACTTATGAAAAAAATCTTAATGATGTTGTTAAGGAGGATAATGTAATTTTATTTTTACAGAATTTAGATTCAGAAAAGGAAAAGGAGCTGGAAAGGCAAGCCCGAATTGAGGCAAGCCTCCGAGAACGAGAAAGAGAAGTTCAAAAGGCACGTTCTGAGCAAACTAAAGAAATTGACCGAGAGAGAGAACAGCACAAACGAGAAGAAGCAATCCAGAATTTCAAGGCTCTTCTGTCTGACATGGTACTTTTCTTCTGAAACTGGACTCTGGAAGTCCATTTTATTACCAATGTTCTGTAAATTGATTATGAAATATTTCTTATTTGCGGAGCATTTAAAAATTGAATTCTTGGTATTAGTACTATTGGCATAGGAAAACAAGAAGTTTCAAAGTTCAATGTTTTACAAATAAAAATTTGTAACTTCAAAACTTAATTTTTAAGATAGGTTTTGGTGAAAACCATCTTGAAATACTACATACTGCCATTGAAATGCTGAGCATAATTGGACTTTTTTTCTAGATGGTTTAGGGCTAGTAGCTCTCAATTTCCCTAATGCTGTGACCCTTTAGAACAGTTTCTTATGTTGTGGTGACCCCCAACCATATAACTATTTTCATTACTACTTCATAACTGTAATTTTGCTACCCTTATGAATCATAATGTAAATATCTGATATCTAGGATATCTGATATGTGAGAACCACTGGTTTAGGATCATTGTGGTGATGAGAGGCATACAGTAGATGGTGTGAGATACAGTGCTAGAGGGTGCTGGCCCAAGAGATGGCTCTGAGACTTTCTTGAAGGTCCTCTCCCTTAGCCCTGAGCTGTTGAGGTGTGTAGGGGACACTGAGAGTTGGGATCATTCTGCTGTGCGCCTTTCCCAGTCACTGTCTTTCTTACACTGTCTCCTGCTACTGCTGTCACTTCATTTCTTCCTTGCTCTGCTGCACTCTTTTGTGTTGTGTGTCCTGGACATTTTCAGTAGTTTGAGATCTCTTTCCTTCTGGAATTCCCCCACGGCTTTTGCTTTAATTGCAGTTGCAATGATTTTGTGAAGAGCAAACCTCATTTTTTGTTTTCCTGGCTCTGAAAGGAGGCAAAGACTCTTCATACTCTTAGCAGCTGCCTGCCAGTCAAGTTCAACTCTTGATTTTTATTTTGTTTTAAAATTTAGTTCCTTTGTTTGTTTGTTCTAGGACAGGGGTTTCCTTTGTTGCCCAGACTGGTCTCAGTGACTGATCCTCTTACCTTGACAGGTGTGAAACCCCATATCTAGTTCAGGTCCTTGGATAAAGTTCCTTGTCTTGAGCTTCTCGATCCTTGGTGTGCAACTTTCTTTAGCCTAAGGAAGCACCTTCTGTCTGTGGCAGTCCTTCACCTTCCTACCGCAGTGACACACTTTCTCGTTTTTGAAGCGTGCACACTGACTGGGTGGTGGTGGTGGTGCATGCGTGCCTTTAATCCCAGCACTTGGGAGGCAAAGGCAAGTGGATCTCTTGAGTTCGAGGAGAGCCAGGGCTACATAGAGACCCTGTCTCAAAACCAAATAAATAAATAAGCTAGGCAAAACAAAGAGTGCATACCACCCTCTCCTGGAGGCTCGTCCTCACCCCTAGCTCCTTGTGTGTAGCATACACCACTGTTGTGTTCACTACATTTGTCCTATAGAAAATACCAATTCAGAAAGAAATGACAGTTGTTATCTTACTTAGTTGTAGTTCCAGGGCCAAACACATATTTAGATGTTTGATAAATGATGAAAGTATTTGTATACTTTTCTTTTTTCCTCTCGGTTTTTTCATTTTCCCGATTTCCTGTCATTGTTTGTAGTGTGACTTAACTTTTAGTACTGTGCCATTGATACTGTGATGAATCAGCTGGATTTGTGATGCTTTCTGTTACTTTGTCTGTTGTTTCCATAATTACATTTTGAAATTTTGAGTGTTCTTTGTGCTCAAGATTATCTTGGCTCTTAGGGTCTTGTGACTCCATAGGAAGTTAATCTGCGGGCACAGAATATTGTTCAACTTGTTTGTACTTTATTCAGTTTTTTTTTTTTTATGGGTCGATGTGTAATAGTTTTTAGCATACAAGTAAATTCCTACTCCTGGCTTGAATTTACACCACCGGTTTTGGGAGAGTGTTGCTAATGTTGCTTGTAAGATTTTCTCATACAACATTGTGTGGTGATTTTTGTATCCTTTTGACTTTGCTAAGTTTATCATTTTTAATAGTGTTTTGGTGGAGTCTCCAGTTTTTTCTATACGTAGGATCATGTCATCAGCAACTAGCGACATTTTAAACTCTTTCTGTTTAGATGTCTTTTTTCTCTTGTCCTCTAAAAGTACTGTTTCGAGAGGGATGTCTAAGAGTGGATGTCCTAATAGCTCACATCTTGAAGGGAATGTTCAGCTTCTCACTGTTAGAGATGTTAGCTGTGACTCAGCGTGGATGGTCTCCATTGCATTGAATTATATTTCCCTATATCCAGTCTGTTACATTTATTTTTGTAAAAGTGCGTGTATGCCCTTGTGCCCTGCAGTATTGTAGATCTCAGAGAACAACTTTCAGGAGTCTGTTCTCTTCTTCTACCATATGGATTCCTGGTATTAGACTCGGGTCATTGAACTTGGCAGCAAGTGCCTTTACCTGTTGAACCATCTTGGTGGTTCCTACTCCAAGTTTTTGTTAAGAAAGGGTATTAAATTTTGATATTTTTTTCTATATCTAATGATATATACTTTTTACCCTTAACTATTTTGTGAATGTGCGTTGCCGTACTCACCAATTCCCATATATTACTTTGACTTTTGCTATAGGTTAGAAGTGTTGCTTCTAGTAGATTGGTTAATAAGTCCAGATTTGAGCTCAGGGTTTATTGTATTGCTTTTTGGGGAGGAGATAGTGATAGAAGACGACAAAATTAACATTTTTTAATTTGACACATTTCGAGACTTAAAGTATTGTTTAAACTTTTTAGTGGTCATAACTGGAAGATGATCAGCTCCTCATTTTTACCCACCACCCCCAGCTTGAGTATTATTTCATCATGTATGTAATTGATCACTGGGAGTTAAGGTGTCTGTTCTAAAATAGGTGTTAGGTGACTTCTTAACTAAAATGGCATTAACTATAAGGTTTTTGCTTAAGTTACTGGAAATGTACATTGCTTGGTTGTTGATTAACCTGGTGGTAAGCTAATCTCCTGAACAATTCACTTTCTAAATGTTGTACTTAAAGTGGTCTTTTGCCACAGGATTCCTTTATGAGATAATGTAGTCAAAAGGGTCGTTTTCAGGAACTGTATTTTAGTTTTGAACGTGACTACCTTTGTAAAGCCCAGATGAAGTTAATCACTCCTGACCACAGTGTTGAGCTTCTTAATGTGTAATACACAAAGTCCACTTGGTGGTGTGTGGGTGTGCGCGTGCATGTGCACACACCAAGCACACACATTATTCTTTGTTTTTAGGTACGTTCTTCCGATGTGTCATGGTCTGATACAAGGAGAACCCTCCGGAAAGATCACCGCTGGGAATCTGGGTCCTTATTGGAAAGAGAGGAGAAAGAGAAGCTTTTTAATGAGCACATTGAAGCACTTACCAAAAAGAAAAGGGAGCACTTTAGGCAGCTTCTGGATGAAACTTCTGCGGTGAGAGTCCCTGTCTTTTATATCTGGAATCTTCATTTATAGTTTGATAGTACAGTATACTGACATAGTTTTTGGTGTCTTGGTCAGACCCATTTTTGAATTCTTAGGCTTTATGACATTCTCTTCTGTTTTCCCCCCTTTAAAACATGCCACTATGTTCTCACTTGTCAGGAATGAATGAGTTCTTTTTGCAGCTTCCAAATGTATAGCTGCTTCTGGTGACTGAAGTGCCCTTAGTTGTGCATTACCAGTGGGCTCTACTTCTTTCCCTCTGTTTGCAGTGTGGTGCTATAGCCCCTTATCTGGCAGTTTGTATACTTTGTTATCCAGGTTTTGTTCCTGTTTATCTGCTCTTTTTAGTGATGGTTTCTTCAGTAGTTAAGATGTTTGCCCATGTAAATACAGGGTTTGCAGGTGATTGTCTTAGGCCACCTTGAAAGTATGGCCATGAAAATAACTCTTGTGTCAAGCCAGCAAAAAGAAATTGCATTAAAGCTGCTCCCTGTCCCTAACTAGTCCAGTTACGCTTGGGCATTACGAGAGATTGCAGGTCAGTGTGTAATATTATGTACCATATGTGCTGCAGTTTGACTCCCTGAGTAAAAGGGAATTGTATTTATGTTTTCTCTTCATTTGTTTTTTTTTTTTTTCAAAGATTACCTTAACATCCACATGGAAAGAAGTGAAAAAAATAATTAAGGAAGATCCTCGATGCATTAAGTTCTCCTCTAGTGACAGGGTAAGAGGATTTGGGATATCGCTTTATGGCACTTGGGTTTGCATGGAATTAACTATGTAGCTCAGGTTGACCTCCTGCCTTAGCTTCCAGAGGGCTGAGACTACAGATGTGCACTACAACACCTTGAAGTTTATAAATACTAATAGGTGGACATGTCATTAGTGGCTCCACCAAACATGAAACTTGATTTTTACCCAACATGATTTTAAGTGAATGCATTACAGGGTTTAGGTACATTTTATTTATTTGCTTTGTTTTTCAAGATGGGGTTTCTCTATAAATTCCTTAACTGTCCTGGAATTCACATTGTAGACCAGGCTGGATTCAAACTCATAGAAATCCACCTGCCTCTCTGCTTTTCTAGAGCTGGGATTAAAGGCATGTGCTGAAATGCCTGACTTTCAAATACATATTTTTAAAAATTGTGCTCTATACATTAATAAGAAAGCAGTAATCTAAAGCTTAGAATTTTAATTAGTAGGGTTGAGTTTGTGTTTAAGGATCTTACCAATTGAAAGAAACTATACTTAGTTTCTAGTAGGAGAAATTGGGCTGGCAGTCGGTACTCATTTCCTATGAAGTCACTGACAAACAGTGTGAGGTCCTGAGTTTCTACCAAAGAGACTACAGCAGCAGAGTCTCCTGTGCATGAGATTTTAAAAGCAGAGCCAAGTTCTTGTGCACTGGCTTCTGTGTAGGAAACAAACTCACCTGATGTCTCATATAGGAAATAATACAGCAAAATAACTTTCCATAACACACCATTTGTCCCTCTGGTGTCACTTGTTTTGTCACTGATTGGTATCTCTAGGTCTGACATTGAAAAGCACAGAGACTGAATTTCTCAAAACTTAGTCAAACTCTACTAAGTTGAATTTTTGATGTGTTTACAACAAAATATGTAGAACTAGGAAAGAGTCATAGACTGATAGCCAGAGGACCCACTGTCAGTTCCTAATTTACCTCACTGCTCATAAGGAATTGATAGCAAGGTCTATACAGATAATACAAAACTTTCATTACAGTTCCTCACGAGAAAGCTAAATGCACAATATGTACTTATAAGTGTTCTCTTGCTCTTTTGTATATCCATACATTATATAGCATTAGTCTTTGGGCTGGAAGATAGACACCCTATAGGAAATGAGTGCTTGATTCTTAGTGCCTTGTTTCTCTTGTGCTTATTACTTCCTGAGGACATTATGAAGACAGCTTTCATTTTAGCTGAATGTACCTCCATACCCTTGTGGTTTTCTTTCTTTCTCCTTAAGAATGTGTAGGTTATATACTACAGTAAGTTCTATAGAAAAAAACGTATCATTTCTTTGTCTTTTTCTATTCCAAGTTTTATTACAGGACTCACAGATTACTACTGCTTTAATAAAGAAGTTGTTTTAAAGTTTGTGGGTTTTCTCGTTAATCTTATTTTTTTTCCCATCCCTGCAGAAAAAACAAAGGGAATTTGAAGAATACATCAGAGACAAATACATCACTGCCAAAGCTGACTTCAGGACACTTTTGAAAGAGACCAAATTCATCACATACAGGTATGTGCAGTCAGGTGTTCCACTGGCATCTGTGTCTCCTAGCCTGTACTATGATGGCCAGAGCATACTGTTCACTCACACACATGTTGACATTGTGAGTTGTAGGGGTCAGAAGATGCCAGCTCTCCGCAAAGGCAGATACAGGCTGTATCACAGTACCTTTTTGATTTTTTTTTTTAAAGAAAGGGCCCAGATGTCAATTCTTATTTTGTGTTATCTACATCCAGTTTTTAAATACACTTTTATTTTTACTTCACTGCTTCTTTTTACTATTTTGAGGACCCTCAACTCTTTAAGAATTGTAATTCATGAAGAGACTTGAAATGAATCCTTCACTATGAATTATCTTTGCCTCCTCTGAGGACTGCTGAGTGTGGTTAGACTGTCAATGCCTGAAATCATCTTGTTAAGGCAGAAAAATCATTTTTTCCCTCTTGGGAAATCAGTTTACTGGATACACTTATTTTTTAAAAAATTAAAAAGAAAATCAGAGCCCTTAAAAGAAGGTTTTGGTGTAGCACACCCAGTAATCCATCACCACTAGTAACCTTTCATCAGGAAATCAGTTTGGCATTGCCTTCAGTCGTGTGCAAGGAACTAGTTATGCTTCATGCTCCAGCATTTCTTCTTTAAAGACAACCTTGATGAAGGGTGTGCACGGGAGGATAGATAGTGCTGAGGGTGTGGTTCTCAGGTGTTTAGTCATTTGGATTTTTTGGTCAGGATCCTTAATGTTTTGCATCAGCTTGGGCTTTTAAATTAGATGTGAAGTAAGACTTCTTTCTACATTTTTATAGTTAATTTAGTGAAAGATGTGAAAGTGAAAGCTTGTGAAAGATGCTGGGATTGGCAGCCCCGCAGACTGAAGTCCTCTGTTCATCCACAGAACAGGTACAGCACGGGCAAGATTTACCTACCCACCCTCAGCCCTGATCTGGAGGGACCACCAGTAGGGGTGGGAGGGTAATTCAGCTTCTGAGGCCCTTTCACTCCTTGGAGTCTTTGCTGAGGCGATTTACAAAGGTGACTGCTGCAGTGAAATTTTTCTTTAAAAAAAGTGGAAACACAATTAGGAACTAGATGGACATTTCCAGCTCATTTCTGAAAGACCAGGGAACAGCAGTCAGTAATTCTTGTCCTTTTTTTTTCTTATTTCAGATCCAAAAAGCTAATCCAAGAATCTGACCAGCACCTGAAAGATGTAGAAAAGATTTTGCAGAATGACAAACGGTATCTAGTACTGGACTGTGTACCAGAGGAGAGGAGGAAACTGATTGTGGCCTACGTTGATGATCTGGATCGCCGGGGTCCACCTCCACCTCCCACAGCATCAGAGCCCACTAGACGATCAACAAAATAATTCTAAATACCCTTCCCCGGGCTCTCTGTTAATTGAAAACGCTTGCATGAGCCAAATGTTCAGGTTTTTACATACATGTGCATTAGTCAACCTATTACAAAACCACCTGACGAGCAGAAGAAGCAATTGTGAGCAGTCTCTGAACAGAACACTTTGAAAATATTTAATGCTTTTCTTTGTGTGGCATGACTGACATACATACTCAAATATAGGCTGTCTAGTAAATTTAAAATCTTGAAGCTAAAAATCATCCTTTTCTGAGGTGTGGAAGTCAGTGACTTGGTGTTCTCACTAGCAGTGTTACTCAACAAGACAGGAGCCTTTGTGGTTGGAGCTTACAAATACCACAAACTCCAAGAAAACTAAGGGGTTTGTTTTGATTTTGGTTTTTTTAAGCGGGTAAAAGAGAAAACACTGAATTGAATTCTTGCGGAGACTATGACTATTCTAATGGACACACTTTGACCTTTGTCTCTAAAGAACAGTTTAGTTGTATTTGTTTACTTCTGTGCTTTGATTCTCCCTTCTGAGTTAGAGGCCAAGTCTTGTTTAGCCCAGGAGAAGATTTATTTAGTAATTTCTTCTCAGGTATGAACACATTCTTAACCAACATGTTGACCAGAATAGAATCCTGGTTAAACATACTTTATTCTCCAGTGAATGATCTTTACCGAAATTCTGAATTAGATTACCTTTCTGGGTGTTCCCTGTAAACTACTCCTGTTTGAATGTTGAACTTTAGTTTCTAAAGTTTAATTTTAAGATGTTTGAATGTTCAGTTTATGTATTTGAACTACAATAAACCAACCCTTTTATATATGTGGATTGTAAATGATTATTGTTACACAATATATTTTATAAAAACTCTTAAACCTGTTTTTTTTTTATTTTTAAAGAAAGCAAGGGAGATTTGAGACAACTGACTCTTGGATAGTATGTAGTTTTTAAAGGCTTGACTATGATATTGTATTTCCAATATAAAAGACAAGAAATTTTGTAGAAAGCCTATTCTTCCTTTTTCCTTTGTGTGCCTGTGTGTTCAGTCTTTTAATGCTACCTGGTGTTTAGAAGCAAGAATATTGTTATTTTTGTTTTCTTGTTTCTATCTTCTTAACATATCAAATGTTTGTGCCTTTTGGGCTTCCTTTCAACTTGTCATGTGTATACATACCATGAACTTTCCTTTGATGTTCAGTTAAGTTCTCGCTTTCCCTTTTCTCTCTCTGTCTCTCTTGTTATCTTGCTCTCTCTTGTTCTCTCTTTGTAAATCCTATGTTGTTCTCATAGGTTGCTAGTACCAGGGTGCCACATAAATAAGATGTGTGAGAAGATAGGTTAATTACCTTACCTCTAGTCTCCCACCTTCCAGGATGGCAACAAAGCCTGAGAAAGGAAGGAATACCGGCCTTGCCTACTTGTGTTATGTATAACATTCCTATCCATACTCTTTAGTATTTGGTGTAAATAGAAACTATGTGAGCTGTTGAAGACTGGTATTGATGAGCAGACTGAGATCTAAAGCTGTGAAAGTGATAGACAAGTAGAATTTGTACACCACCCCTTTTGAAATTCACGTTTTGTAAGGAGTGAGATTGAATGCTTGCCAAAAGGAAAACTATTACCGAAGTGTGCCTTCCCTGAGGCCTTCATTCTGAGTTCCATGTGGTAGTGTCTGCACATCCACCACATCTGTCATAGTAGAAAAGAGTGAAGAAACAGCTTGATGAGATAGAGCTCCTGTTTCCTAGTTTGGGCACACATTCTTTGTGTGGACCGTTCTTAGAAGGAGCGAGTCAGTTCTTCCTTGCAGATTTTTAAAGAGATCAGATCAGACTCTGATGTTCTTAATGAACGATTCATTATAATTCTATGTTTTACGTGTAGCTTAAGGTGTTACTGCAGCTTATCTAGAAACCTGGGACTCTCACCCTCAGGCTACCTCATAAAGCCCTCTTGTTCTTAGTGATGCTTTGAAATGCTAATTCAAGACACAAGACAGCATTAAGTCAAACACCTGTCAGAAGTAAAGCATCGCTTTTATTTCTTTACAAGATGTCATATACTTGGAGCTTACACTCTACATAGTATGTCTATAAAACAAAAGCTTCTTTTCAGTTCCAGTGGCAGCTCTTCATGTATCTGGATTCACAAAGCAGTTATTTTGGAATCTTGGGCTATACTATTTATTTTAAAATGATAGCTTCAAATCCAGTTTATTCTGAAACAAGTGAAAGGAAGGCAGCTTTGTCTCTTGAATACTACAGCCTTTTGTAGTAAAATCATTTCAAGACTGAATATTGCAAATGACAGTTCTTGGTACTGTACAGAATATTCCCCAAACTCCTCTTTTGCTTGTTTTAGAGGCATTTTTATTCTCAGAAGTACCCAACAGTGGAAAAATCCCAAAATTCCATTAGCGGAGCAGCTAAGATTCATAAGTGACTTTTTATCTTTAAAGGGGGATGCATGATCATGCTTTATTGGCTTGCTGCTATACTCAAATTTTCCACATCTAGGAACTCCGAGTGCTTATATTATTCTTTGCTTTGCATAGTCCTTGGGACCATTCTTGGCTTCCCTAAATTTTGTGTTATTATTTTCTGGGTTCTCTCTCTCTCTCTCTCTCTCTCTCTCTCTCTCTGAATGTGTACTATTCCACATTTTGTTTCACTTGATTATATATCTTAGAAGCCCTGCAATATTTTTAAAGTGGAGGGTATTCAAGTTTGATGATGCAGGGAAGGTCCCCCTCATTCTCTTTCATGCTTGCCTTTAACCAGTAGCTAATACCTGTATCGTTAGCTTCAGCTTACAGTCTACCTTAGAGAACAGAGATCAAGGAGGATACATTTCAGCATGTAGAAGAATACTCTGTTTGGGAAGAGAAGAGACATTATAGTTTAAAAATTCTCTATATTGTGATTATATATATATATATGTCATGTTAGGCTACTAATATTCTCAGAATTTGAATCCAAAACTCATTCAGGTATATTTTTCAAGATTGAAACAGCTTTTATACTGTAAGGCAAAACTTGAATTTACTTAAATTTGGGCCCCAAAAGCCATGGTTTGAAGTTAGCCCAGAATAGAAGATGTATTCGTTATTTTGTAAATTTTGCTCAGAAAACTTACATGGACTTGATATTAACATGTACTAAAAGCAAATGGAGAGAACTACAAGTAAGTTACACTTTTAAAAAAAGCCAGAGGAGATACAGATTTTGAGCTATGCTTAGGTGAAATATAACTTGCTGACTGACTTGAGGCCAGCAGTTTTGGGAAGACAGAGTACATGGGCTCAGTCTGATAAACTACTCCAGCCAGTGCAGTACCTGGCTGTGTTTAGGGGGTACCCTGGGCATGTGTTACTGTGAACCCAATAATCACTTTGATGTAGCTTTCTTTACATAACACTTCTAACGAGTTCTTTAGACAACTCGGAAGCATAAGCACTGCATGCCAATCTACTTACCAGGTTGAATGGTTTGGAAATGCAGATAGAAACCTTTGCAATTTCTAATGGTAACTTACAGTCAGGAATATGGCTAAGCAACAGCCCAAGTAAATACAATAATCACAATTTGTTTTTCTTTGAAAACTAAGCCCATTAATTGCAGCCCTCTGTCTCTTGGCCTTCATGTTCCCAGGGTACAGGGTCATTGTCCTGCGCTGAAGGGACAGCATCCCTCTCATGCCAAAACTGCTCAACGTCAGGGAGGATGGGAGCCACTGCCTTGTCAGTTTTCTCTATGCTGGAGTTGGGAAAGTCAGGTCTGGCTGTCTCTTGAGTGGATGTTTGGGGCTCTGGAGACAGAATCTTGTCAGGGAGGGCCTCTGTGTTTCCCGCTGGTGCCCCCTGAACCTCCGAGGCAGCTGCAGGCATTCTGGTTATCATCCATTTCCATAGGCCTTTCAAGCCTGCCTTGACCTCTTCAGACATCACTAGAAAGATGAGAGGGTTTGCTGTAGAGATGGAAAACATGAGAACTTGAGACAGCGCTATAAAACCCTGTGGTGGCAATGGACCTCCAGCCTTCAGATGCCATACCCACAGCCAGGCTACCCATTCGGGGAGCCACAGAAGAGCAGAGGTGACTGCAGTGCTTAGCAGCATCACTGTGAGTTGCTTTGAGCGCATCTGGTTTCTAAGGCTTTGCGTTTTCGTACCTCGCTTTTTGCATTGGTCATAAGCTCGCCAGAAATAGAAGCTGCCTAGAAGTAAAGGAAGGCAAAACACCAGGAGAGGGTAGAGCTTACCAAACATTGACATGAATTCTTTGGCTACAGCTGGCACATCCAGGAGGCACATTTCCACACCTCCGTGAAGTCTGGTGGTGCTAAAGAACCATTCTGGCAGGGGAAGCAGGCTAGCTACAACCCAGATGGCCACCAGCACTGACCAGATGGTGCAGTTGTGGATACTCACTTGCTTGTCTGGGTCTCTTGCATACATGAAGCACACTTTGGCAACTACAACAGTTGTCAAACTCTTGGCTGCCATGCATGTGTGGATAAACCAGTCCGAGGACTTGCAGACAAACCAGCCGAGATCCCAAACACCTTTGGAGTATGCTGTAGCTCGGACAGGTGCAGAGAAGAGCAGGAGAGAGATGTCAGCCAGGCTGAGATTCAGAATCAAGGAGTGGATCATGGACGGCTTGCTTTTCCAAACACCATGAAGGAGGATGCCAATCACACATAGATTCCCCACGAAGCCCACCAGGCACACAGCCACCAAGAGAGCCGGAATGACGGTCCTCCAGTCCTTGGAGTCAGATGGCAGGTACCCTCCTGCAAAGTGGAGGTGGGCAAACGACACATTCATGATGCTGGAATTGGATTCAGCAAAGACAGCAGCCAGCATTGCCTTTCCCATGTAGCTCCTTCCTGTAGATGTTAGCTTCTGGTTTAGGTTGGTCTTTCTCTTAGCTCTTTTGCATAAGAAAAAAAAATACCCTCTGTCGTCCACACTGATGACACTTCTGGACCCTCCCCTTGCGTCTTTGCTGACAATGGAAGGCTGGCTGCTGAGCTTTTGTATACACAGTATACCTGTAACTGCATGGAATGACAGGCAGCAGGGGTGTGTTGATACAGCTCATTAGCAAGTCTAATACTAAATACCAGCTTCATGAGGTGATAACACATTCCCATAAATGATAAATGAGTCGAAACATACACGTAAGTAGGGATGTTCCCCTGGGGTGAGGGCAGCCATGGGAGAGGAGGATCATTAGAAGAGGTATTTTCTCTTGACTGGATTTCTAAGTACAGCCTGCTCTGTGGTTCGGTAGACACTGCAGGAATCCAAGTCCTTTGAATTTTCACATGCATCAGGATTCAATAGCTTTTCATTGGTCTAGACAGGGCCCAAGAGTTCTCTCCTACCAAGTTCCTATTGGGTGCTGGTGCTGCTGCTGCTGCT
>LOEQ01005184.1:10294-23020 GCA_001685075.1 Bramus lutescens
TGTGTGTGTGTTGTAGTGACTTACAGGCCCTGGTCCAGCTAGTCCAACGATTGCTGTCTCCCATTGGAAGGTCCAAGAATCCAGTAGTTATTCAATCCATGAAGCTGGATGTCTCTGCTATTCTTCAGTATACTTTGGAGGAATCCTAAAAAATTAAGTTCTAATACCAGTGAAAGAATTAACTTTACAGCAAGAGCAAGGACAAGCAGGTGAACAGCAAAAGCTTCCTTTTTCCATGTTCTTTATATAGGCTGCTACAAGAAGGTGTGGTCCGTATTAAAGATGGGTCTTCCCACCTCAAAAGCTCTGGATTAAAAGTGAGTCTTCCTACTTCAAATGATTTAATTAAGAAAAAAATTTAACAGGTGTACCCAGCTACATAGGCTATATTTAATTCTAGATTTAGTCAAATGGACAACAAAGAATAGTTATCACAACTATTTTGTTTTTATTTCATTTATTGATTTTTTTGAGAGAGGGTCTCACTTTATAGCCTTGGCTAACCTTGAACTCATAAAGATATATCTGCATCTGGTAGGAAGAAAGGCATGTACCACCACACCCAGCAAGAAGACAAGAGAACAGCTTGCTGGGTTAGAGTTGTCGAATCACACTTTATGCAAAAATGTGTTACATTTGTTTATGTTCCAGAAAATTACTTTAACTATGTAAAGATGTGTTTCATTTGCTTATGTTGCATGTGTTTAATTATGTGATGTTGTATTGCTGTTTTACTTTGCCTGCCTAAGGCACCTAATTGATCTAATAAAAAGCTAAATGGCCAGCAGCTAGCCAGTAGAGGGATAGGTGGGGCTAGTGGGCAGAAAGAAGGAGGAGGAGGATTTTGGGCTGGAGTGAGGGAGAACAAGGGAGGAAAAAAGGAAGACTCCTGGGATCAGATAGCCAGGCAGACACAGAGTAGGACATACAAAATGGAAGAAAAGTAAAAGCCCCAAGGAAAAATTTAGATGAATAGAAACAGGTTAATTTAAGTTATAAGAGCTAGTGGGACAAGCCTAAGCCAAGGCCGAACATTCATAACTAAGAATAAGTCTCTGCGTCATGATTTTGGGAGCTGGTTAATGGTCCAAAACAAAGCCATGTACAGAGGAGTTGTTCTCTCCATTTCATCTTGTGGGTCCCAGGGTTTTTATCACATGCTGAGCCAGCTCTCTAGCCCTAAACACACTGTTTTATCAGACCACATGATCTGCAAATATTTTTAAATGATGGGCCCAGAAGGGAAGAGACAGTCAATGATGAAAAAAGTTATAAGGTCACAGTGCCCAGATTAGAAAAAATAACAATAAAAATAATTAAAATTAAGCTAAGGCCATGGGGGTGGCCAGGATCCTCTGGATAAGACACATCACATGGGTAGGTCAGATAGAAGATAACTGTCCCCAAGATATTTTCCAAGGCCCTAGAGGGTTGGAGAGATGGCTCAGCAGTTAAGACCACTGGCTATTTTCCCAAAGGACCTGAGTTCAATTCCCAGCAACCACATGGTGGCTCACAACCATCCATAATGAGATCTGGTGCCCTCTTCTGCCCTTCAGGTATACATGCAGACAGAACACTGTACATAATAAATAAATAAATCTTTAAAATAAAAAAGATACAATCTGCATCTTAACTTCTAACCTTCATTACTATCAAGCCAAGTTCACACGCAGGATGGACCAGTATGACAGCTATTGTCCCTGGATCAAAATCCAAAACTGAAGTCCTATGTTGGCAAACTACACCTCCTCCCTAGCAGTCCTGGGCTGTTCACAAGATCCACATACCCACCTTCTTCCTGTTTCTATTCTGCCCAAGAGACACAGACAATAAACTCAACCCATGGAAATTGATGCCTGGTTGAAGAAGACAGGATAAAGGATGGGGCATCCCAGGCAAGACTAATAGTTCTGATAGCAGCAGGGAAGAGAGTAAATGGGGCCCTCAGTCAAAGAAGGGATGATTTGTACCCCGTAAGAGCATCTAATATTGTAGATTAGAGTTGGGACTAGAGAAGAAGCCCAAATGGAGACCCCAGAAATGTCCATAGATAGATTAGAAGCAATATATGTGTCAGACCAACACAAAGTCACAGTTTACCAGAAAAATCAAATCTGCTTATTTGTTGAGACAGAAGCTTGTGTAACTCAGTCTAGCCTTGAACTCATGGTCATCCAGTTTTAGCCCCCTGAGATACAGCTGTGCTCCCCCACCATGCTGGCTTTCTTGGAAATATTTTTTGTGTACCATAAGTCTAGGTTTAATGTCATCATCTGGTTTCCTTCCAGACTGCTGCTTGGAAATAGAAGGCACTTGATACATCTGATTAACAGAAAGAGTGAGTGCTCCTTCTTTTTTTTTTGGGTGCTTTATATGCTGTACCTGAATCATCCGTTTAGTTGCTTACCTTATTTATAAACCTGTAAGCTTTCTAAGACCAAATGATGTCTGTTTTATCCCTCTTTGTATGGCATAATATCTGACACATAACATTTAATAAACATTTGCTGAAAGACTGTATGACAGAGCACATTTTGAGATGAGAAGCTGTCAGTGAGTAGAAATAATGACTGACAGAAAAATTAATTTCCCTCTGTTTCAGAATGGATGTAAGCACCTGGTTAATACAGAAAGCATATTAATCTTAATATATAGTTTAGAACCCCCAACAGTTAATTGGTCCCAAGAACTATTGTCATTGAACTATCTACATGACTGTTTTCTCAATTCTGGAGGTATAATCTCAGATATTAGTGATATATCTATTATAGATATCATTCTGACCTTCTGTCTTATTGTAGTCAACTTTAACTTCAGATCTTACCTGGAAAGCATGTATGAAACATCACTTTATCCATGAGTAGGATAAGCTCACTTTTAAACATCTTCATGCCATCTTCCTCGCCATTTCTTCAAAGTCCCTCATTATCAACGGTCCGACTCGACTTGACAGCAGAACTGGGAACTATTTAATTACCTGTTGTTGTGATCATCACAGACCTCCAGTGTCCTTACCTGTCTACAACTTGTAAATCCCACTAGGAAGCCCACCCCATCCTTCTGTCACTTGTCTGCTCTGTCAATGAGACCAAAACCCAGTTTTGACATGTGTGGGTGGGGCTGAGTTTACTTCGTGAACATTTTGTCAGTTAAGAATTAGAGTTCAAGATGGAAATAGACTTTGGTAATAATTCTGAAAAATATTCCAATGAATGAATTTTCAAATTATAAAACACAATTATGATTCATTTTCATAATGTTTTGTGGTCCTTTCTTATCATTATGTGTATGGATATGTGTATGAATGCACATCCCATCCATGTGTATGCCTGTAAAGGCCAGAGGTCAACATCAGCAGCATTTCTCCATCACTCTCTACCTTATTTTTGAGACAGGGTTTCTCAGGGAACTGATTTGTTAGACTGGCTTGTCATCAAGTCTCTGGAATCTTCCTTTCTTTGTCTCCAGCAACAGAATTACAGGCACATACCACAATGCCTAGTATTTTAACATGGGTGCTGGGGAATCTGAATTCAGGTCATGCTTGCACAGCAAGCACTTCCCCCACTTAACAATCTCACCAGTGCTTTTGGACTCTTCAGAACCTTAGGAAGCTAGGAAGTGTAATTTTCTTTCTCACCCAAATGGTAGATCCTCTCAGCTTTCTTATTTCTGGTTACAATTGGAGCCACAGAAAAATGAAAGTTGCATGCTTTTGTAGACTAGTCAGAATTGCCCTTGTTTTCACTAGTGACTGTTGTTAGTAATATTGAAGTGTCAATAAAAAGACAAAAATCTAAACTACCCACTTTTACAAAGTGTTACTATTTGTAATGCCAAATCCTCTTCACATATGACAACTTCAACTCTTAGCCCCAGTGGTCTCCACAGAGGACAAATTCTCTTTGTTCCTAATGTTTCCACACAATTCACTTGGCATAATGTGCATTAAAAATAGGTATCCATTCATTAATTTTCATGCAAATGTGGTAATGAACATATTCATTCAAATGTCTATTATTGGAGCCTATAGATTCCAAGGGAAGAGATGAATCTTTCAATTCTTTTTAATGTGCTATACCAATTTTCTTGGTATTCTATACATTTTGCTAATACTGACTCAATTATAATCAATTCTAAATACAGCAACCTTTAGGATATATAATATAAATAGGAAGTACTGGAATAGCTGAGCCAAATTTTCACCATCTCTCACTCCATGCTGCTCTTTGTTGGCAGTAATGCATTACAGGGATGATGTGTTGCATTTCCTACATTTCTATCTTACTGTTATTTTTATCAAATCTTTGGGAGAACCTGCTACATGCACAATCTTGTACTAGACAGAGGAATCTGATTTGGATCTTCAATATCCTCTGTAGGTACCTATGTTTAAAAACAAACAAACAAAAACCCAACATTAGTTCCAGCTGATGATGCTGTTGGAAAGAGTTTGAACGTCTGAAGACTGGGCCTAGTTGGAGAATACGACCATCTGCTGACTCTGTCTACCTGACCACCTTGATGTACAGTGTTGGTACACCACATGCGTCCTGCCATGACGTTCTGCATTGCTGCAAACCCAGAGCAGCAGGGCCAGGAGCGGTAGACCACAGACAGAAACCCGAACCTGTGAGCCAAAGTGAGTATTTCTTCCTTTCAATTGTTTATTTCTATATGAACTATGTGGCCACAGTGACAAAAGCAGACTAACACATTTGCCACCTGGCTAATTGGAAAAGGAGATTATACTTTTAGTAATAATTAACAAAGGCTTAAATAGCAACAGAAAATCACTGTTCATGTGAAATTTCAAACTCTTGTTTCCCCATCAGCAGGAGTTGTGACCTCTGGTTCCTCAGTTAATGAGAAAGCAAACCAGGCCTCCCTTGAGCAACTTCTCATAGCTGAAGGACACTTACCATAAAATGGTTTCACAAACTACATACCATGACAACACAAACATATCCCTCAGTTTTCAAATGGCACTGAAAAAATATTTCTTCTTCACTTTTCAAAAGTCTAAATGCCTTTTCAAATAGTTCCTGCATTGTACACCTTGTTTTTGACTTTAAAATACATTCCTAACATAATTTCCCAATGAATAATAATTCAAGAGTTCTGATACTGATGTAGAGGAAACTGCTTAAGCCTTGACAGGGATCAAAAAAGAGTGTGAGAAGTCAAAAGACGTAGTCTCATATGGCAGATCCTTCCTATTCTTTTCACCCCCATTTAACTAAAAAAAAAAATGTGTTTCAACCATATTCTCCAAATAAAAAGAAAGTATATCTGCTGTCGGTGGCATGACCTAAAACCAGGTTGAATTAATTAGTAGTCATCTCCAGCTGTCATTTGGCCTCTTTTGCATAGGCTGTAAGCCCTTCTCAGTACAGCACAGCAGCTAAACTCGAACCAACGACATTTTAGGTTCACTGAGCCTGAGCTAAAGTGACTCAATCTATATCCTTGGTCTGTCATGTCCCAAACCTCTTCAGCTGAGACAACAAAGGCCACCTTTGACTTCCTACCACACTATATACATCTGTGATTTGTGGAGACAAATACAGATTCTAGGGACCTGCTTTTACCTACTCTGATACCATGCACGTGGGCTGAAGGCCCCGAGCATATGCGTTTACAAATGACCCCCATGCAACCCTCAGGCTCACTAACCTACACTTAAGCTAGAAGCTATTTCTCCTTTCCTGAACATGTGCCCTCTTTTCTTGTTCAAAGTTCTTACTAGCCATCCCCATAGTTGGGAAAATCCCTTCTCTTTCCAATTATAAGTCTTTATTTGTCCTTCAGGCTCCCACATCCTCCTCCAACTGAATATGTTTTTCCCTTCAAGGGACTAAAAAGCATTTTGACTTTTAATGGTGCTTATCAGACTCTGCTTTATCACATTCTTATTCCCCATCTATTTCCTGATGCCTTTACCACAGCAATTACTTTAAAATTGTGTAAAATGGACTGATTTCTCTTCGTTCAACTATTTGGGAAATTCCCTGCACAAAACCTGTTTGTCTGTCTATATAACAGAGAAGCTTTCATCCCAGTGTGTGCTGGTTTCTTTCTCTGTCTGACTGTACTGTGTATATTCCTGTGGAGCTATCCCTGGGTTTCTGTCTCTCTCTTACTTTGTTTTTTTTTTCTCTGCAACAACACAACTCCTTCCTACCTCTATGTGGCACTGTCCATCTGTCTGTATCTGTCTCATGGTCTTTTCCTTGTTATTGCCAGTATAAAATTTTGATTTATTTTTTATTTTGCCTTCCTCTGTCCATTTCACTGTGCCCTTTTAACTCACAGGTAAATTGCTAAAGATCTTCCAAAGATTTTCTTAAAACTGTAACTCAGTGTGCACTGTTACTGGGCCTTTTGAAGTTGGGACTCAGAGGCTAACGTCTGAAGATCTTGCCTTGTGAGAAAAATTCTCTTTCTAGGCAAAATTACACACAGCATCTACAGTGGGAAATGTGAATTGGAATCCTCAGACACTTTCGTTGCCTAACTTTCATAATAAAGCATAATGATTAAAAAATAAAGGTGACCCACAACAGCTCATCACAGTAACAAGGCTAATTTCTTTCAAAGAAACAGGCATGCCGGAGAACAAACAAAAATTCTATAACGTTAGCCTGGCATAGTGGCATACATGTTTTATGCTAGCACTAGAGAGACAGAGACAGACTAATCTCTGAGGGTATGAGTCCAGCCTGATCTACCTATCAAGTTCCAGGGTTGATAGGTAGAGGGGGAGGGAAGGGAAGGAGGAAAAGAAGAAGGGGGAGAAAGGGAGGAAGAGAGGAGGGAGAAGGGATTTATTATAGTTTCCTACAGTCTATGGTCCAGCTAAGACTATATAGTGAGACTGCCACATGCTCACCCACCTAGAACATTATTGGACAATATAGCACCTTACCAAAGAGACTGAAGATTCATGTGTAAATTTAAATAAATTAAAAGTAATGATACATTATAATAACACCAACTAAAATTCTCAATGTCAACTGTGAGAATATGTCTTAAATAAATTAATTTATGGAATTGTCATTTTACAGGGATGAAAACAGAGGTTGAGGGTGGTTAATTTTCTCTGTGATCAGCTATCCTCAAAGGGTGAAACTTGAATTTGAACTCATATATAGTATCATTCCAACGTCTGGGCTTCTAACCTCTCCAGCAATTTTCAAACTTGTGAGCTCTTAGAAATCCCTTGGGTGCTCATTAAACCTTCACATTCTTGAACCTCATCCTAAATGCTCCAAAAATTGTTTCACAAACAATGCAGGTGATTTTTGACTGTTAGAACTGCTTGAGAAACTGCACTAAACAGCTTCTCTAACCATGGCATAAAGGTTAAGAGAGTTACATACAATACCTTTTGTTCAGTGACTTTGCCACACAGAGAATCCAAATTAGCTTTAGATTCTTCCTTAAATCTATTGCTTAAATGTATAAAAACACCCAACTAGAGGAAATAATAATTTTACCCAAAGTTAGGGAAGAGGTGGCATTTTAATGGTAGCGTTATTGTAGAGAATAGAATCCAGGGGCTGGAGGACTGGCTAAGTGGCTAAAAGCACTTGTTCTTTCAAAGAACCTGCATTCAGTTTCCAACATCCACGTGGGACAGATCAGAACCATTTCTAGATCCAGTTCCAGTTTCAGAGGATCTGGCATCCTTGGGCACCTGCACTCATGTGCACACACCTACATATAACAAAAAATAATTAAGAGAAAGCTTAAAATAAAAATAATAGACTCTACTTCCAGGTAGAAAATGCAATCATCTCTTCCCTTAAGAGTTAATTGGGTGGGTCAAGGATCTGGTTAGGGGACCACTCCTTAGGAATATGGATGAAGCTATCCCAGGAAGACAAGCCTGTCTTCAATCATGCTAATGTGGAATAACCAATGAGATATTATACATTTCCTCCTCTTAATTCCTCTGTGTCCAAGCTCCACCTCCTTCTAGCCCTTCCCCTACTCCAGACACGGACTCTCAAAACCACCATGAGTTCTAGTTAGGTTTTCTCTCTCTGATACTTTGGGTTCACTTACTCTTTATCTAAAGCTGCCTGGCTACCTACTACCTCCAGGCAGACTTCCATGTAGATTAGTTCAAGTACCATGGCCTTTCTTCTGCTTCTTCTCCATTCTCCTCCACCACACAGCGATCAGATTTGCAACTTACCAAAGCTGGGAATGTTCGTCTTTTAAACTCTAATAAAATTATTCCCCAGCTTCTGAATTTGTTAAATTCTTTTATGAATGAGATTGAGAAACCTAAGAGGAGACCCCAGTTTCTCTGGTATCATCTGGTAACCCAGACAGAACTCCAAATGTCTGCTAACAGAGCCATGGGAGTAGAAGGAGACTCTCCTCTTCTATAAGGTTATACTTACATAAAGTGGGAAACAGTATTCATTACTTTTCTCATCTTTGTGACAGATCATCTAACAAGGCAAATGAACAGAGGAAGGATATATTTTTGCACCTGTTTGAAGGCACAGTTGGTGATACTGAGGAAGATATGGTATGGGGAGCAGCTCTCAGCTGTGTCAGTGAGTATGAGACTGAGGAACTGGGGTCAAAAATGGACTGGGTTATAGCTCTCAGGACATACTCCCCAGTAACTCACCTTCTCCAACTAGGCCTCACTTCAAAAATGTTCCACAACCTCCCAAAACAACATTACCAGATTGGGACCAACTGCTTAAACACACGAGCCATGGGGACATAATAGATCCAAATCATAAAAGGACTAACAGCCTTCTGAATAAAGTCACACTGCGTAGGTGGTGACTATTTTACCCTTTTAGATTCAGTAAAACTTTAATTAATGGAAGGGTCTGACATTATTAATTATAAACACCAAGAAAATGAGTAGGCTGAAAACACAAATTCAAAGACATACATGTAATGAATTGAATGACAGACTCTCTACTACATAATTTACTCAAATCTTCACATTGAATTGCACATTGTACTTATGATGTAGCTCCTTTTATTTTCTGCATTTTATAGGTGATGAGACAAATGCCCAAAGAAATAAACTCTTCAGGATTTACAATTCCAACTCAAGTTTGTCTGTAATGTGTGCCCTTAGTACTCTGATGCACAGCCTCTGTTTCTGAGTCAAAGAAAACTTTCAGTAAATTCAGTGATGAAAGATCCCTGGTGCTATATATTACGGATATTGTGGGAATTTGAGATTTTTTGAAAAAAAAAAACAATTTAAGGATCATTCCATTGACGACAAAGAATAAGATTTTGCCACAAAACTATGCCATGG
This sequence comes from Bramus lutescens, assembly GCA_001685075.1. Classification (NCBI taxonomy): domain Eukaryota; kingdom Metazoa; phylum Chordata; class Mammalia; order Rodentia; family Cricetidae; genus Bramus; species Bramus lutescens. Next base: position 19,602 of record LOEQ01005184.1, read on the forward strand.
TTTCACTGGTAAAGATACATCAATGTGATCCACTAAAGGATTCTCTATGTTCTTTGTTCTTGTGTTGATTAGCAACTAATTTTTCACTCACTTAGGGTAGGGTTAAATTTTCATCAACTGAAATTTTCTAAATTTATATACTTTAAGATATAATAAAAAAATCCTCACAATGCTGAAAAAAATCCCCCAAATTAAAAAGATAAGAAAAAGTAAAGCATTCTTTTTTCTGTCTTGAATTTTTTTCTATTCTAGATATCTTTCTTTTAATTATGCAAAGAGGAATAATGACTATGTCACATATAATAAAAATGCCTCTAAAATAGCAGTACAAGATATTTGATGCATAATATGTACAAGTAGCTTGTCAACAATTCTTTTCAACTCATAATGCTCTACCAAAATTACATATTCTGAAATAAAACCTTAATAGCTTTTCAAATATCTGAGTACTTATAATTTCCAAATTTGGAAATCCTTTATTTTACAAACTGAACAAGTTATAATAAGTCTGAATATTTTTATACTTCAGTTTTTAAAAAATGAGCAGTTATGGAAATGGCTAAATGTACTACATTAATCATTAACTGAATCATACAACTTAAGAAGAACGTACTTACATGTGCCTGATGTTTACTTATGAACGCTTCTTTTGTATTTTTGGTTAAGCAATAACACAGATAGGGTAGAAATTTAAGGAGCAAATAATGGCTGTTTCTCTTTTTTCCATTTTCTTCATTTTCATTCACAGTACACAAATTCTTTCAAATAATTTGAGTTTCAGTTCTGTATAAGCTAATGACTCGTGTGCTAATAAGACTTTTTCTGTAATAAAAATCTATGTACCTATCATCCAGCTGCAAAAATAATGAGGGTCTTGTCAACAGTGCTTCATCTAGCAACGCTTTCCATTTTCTCCTGCAGTTTCTTTTCCTTATTGCTTTTTTATCTCTGTACTACCCAGCTTTCAGTGCAGGAACTAAGTCTAACTTGTAGCCCTGCCATGCGGCTATTTTACACCTTGTTCACTTCCTGGGAACTATATTTTGCTTCTGTTGCTTGCAGAAGAAACAATTTTGATTGCTAGGAACAGGAGTTGGAACTTGGAATCTATAATATTGAGCCATTTTTTCATGAGTAGTATTTACTGTTTTATATTTTGCCATAATTGAAAATGCAATGAACTGCATGTACTTTATAATGTCTTAAAGTACATATACACCCCAGAAATCATCACAAAGATCAAAGTAATGAGTAAATCCATTGCCCAACATGGTTTTGTGCTGTCATTTTGCTGCTTTTGTTCTTTTTTGTTAGGTGCTCAGATTGAACCCAGGGCCTTACACATTCAAGGCACACATTCTGCCACTATGTTCTACCTCCAGATCCTGAAAAATACCTTATTAGGTCATCCTATCTTACCCTGAACCATTGCCCTACTCAGGGACCTGCTGATTCTGTCTGATTTATTTTCATTTCCTGTAGTTTTAAATTGATGTAAGCTTACATACAATTTGGTTTTGGTCTGACTTCTTTCATTTAGTATACTTGCTTTGACATTCATTTATGTTATTTTGTGGATTCACATTTCTTTCATTTTGTGTGCTAGGTCATTGTATATTGACTAGCTATAAAATACATTTGGATTATTCTCAGTTTTGTGCTATTATAAATAAATCCATTACAGACAGTTCTTTTCAGCACATATTTTCTTATTGGTAAGTCCAAACTAGCAGAATTACTTGATTGTATGCCAGACATATATTCATATACCTATATTGTTAAGGAACTTGCAAAACTATGGTTCATATTAATAGTATGAGAAAGCATCAGTCCCCCACATCCTTACATACTTGCTATGATCAAGCTTTTTAATGGTGGTCACTATTTCATAGGCATGTATACTTGTATTTGGTTGTTTTCACTCTTTGTTCTTTTGTGGGACCTGCCACCCAGATCACGAATAAATACACGGAGTCTTAGCTTGATTTATTTCTAGCCAGATTTTCTTTCCTCTTTTTGCCTTTTTTTTTTTTTGAAACAGAGTTTTTCTGTGTAACAATCCTGGCTGCCCTGGAACTCACTTTATAGTCCAGGCTGGCCTCGAACTCACTGAGATCCACCTGCCTCTGCCTCCCAAGGGCTAGGATTACAAGAATACACCACCAACACCCTGGACCGTTTTTCTTAAATTATTCTGTCTACCTTTTGTCTTTGTGCTTTTACCTTTCTCTCTCTCTCTCTCTCTCTNTTAGTGGCTGGCCACTGGAGTCTTCCTTTTCTTGTTCCTCCTTCTCCTCCCAGATTTCATCTTCTATTTATTCTATCTGTCTGCCAGCACTGCCTATCTTTTTTTCTACTTTGCTATTGGATGTTCACCTCTATATTAGTCCAATCATGTGTTTTAGACAGGCAAAGTAACACAGTTTCACAAAGTTAAACTAATGAAACAAAAAATGCAACACATCTTTGAATCATTAATCAAATATTCCACAGCATAAGCAAATGTAATACATCTTAAAATATCCCTCAATATATACTACATCACTGTAGTTTGCCCTATACTTTATAACTAACTAGTAATATTAAACAGTTTTTCTTATATTTAGGCATTCTTTTATTTGTTGAAATGTCTTCAAATTCTTTTCTTATTTATAGTAGGAGCATTTTAGCACAATCTCAATTTCACTAATTCACTAGAAATCACAAAACTCCAAAATAGGTTTTACTCATGACTAATATTTGCCTCTGGAAAACTAAATAGTACATAGGGACCAAGTATCCTGAGCAAATGTGTATTTTTGACAAGTGAATGGTCATGTCAAATGTCTTGGCCGGCCACATGGGAGAGGCAAAGCCTTCCTTGGGTGAGGCTCAGAGGGATGACAAAGCCTTCCTCTGGTGTGAGTTGACAATGTGTGCAGAAATGGCTACCATAGCATTCTGCCTGTGCATGATGACAGTCTGAAGACACCTCCCCTGCAGAGACTGCTCCTATAGAAATTAGCTAAACCTGTTCAAATGTATATAATAACTCCATCTCCTACTGTTTATATATATAATGAGTCTGCCTCCTTGCTCAGTTGTATGAAATAACCGTGCCTCCCTGTTCAACTGTATATAACAAGCATGCTGAGCTTCCAGGATATGGTGGTTCATCCAACAGAGCAAGGCCATACAGCTTGATAGCAGTTTTTCTATACATGTCCCCTTGCTTTCTCCCTTCCATTCCCCATCCCAGTTAGGCCAATTGCTGAGGCCATTCGAGGTTGCAGTAATAGTACAAATGAAAATGTGAAGGAAGTGTCTGTTGCATGCAGCCCTGTGGTGCAGGAGAATTATCTGTATTCTGTCAATCATGTGTTTTATAATAAAACACTGATTGGCCAGGCAGGAAGTATAGGCGGGTCAAACAGACAGGA
>LOEQ01005184.1:49010-67357 GCA_001685075.1 Bramus lutescens
TTAACCAATGAAAGTAACACATAGACAGATGACCCTCCTACATCAAGCAGGGAAAAGATACATTTGAGGGGAAGATCTGTGTGTTCCACTCGAGATGGAGGCAGGAAGGGAGGTGAGTCTATGGCAGGTGACGGTCTGCTACAGAGTAAAAGGAGGATTGGATTTGGAGCAGAGGAGGACAATGTGAAGATCTGTCCTTATCCTACCTGCTCTGGCCTGCATGGCTAGCAGGTTCCTGGGGAATGCCTGGGGGAGTCGGGGACAGGGATAAAGTAATGAGTGGGGTTAGAAAGTTTGGAAGCGAAGATCTGTGTGATCCGTGATCCATTGGAGATGGCAAGCCCGGGAGGGTGCTTAGGAGTTCTGCTGAAGGACTGGGGATAAGATTGGGGTATTGGATTTGCAGGAGTGGAGGAAGAAGAGAACATCCGCAGTGAGCCTGTCTGCATCCCTGGCCTAAATGCTCAATTTAAAAGTAAATAAAAAGAAAAACTCTAAAGGTAAAAATTTTAAAATTAAAACCAAAAGCAGTTTAGGGAAACATATCCTTGAAGAATAATATTATTGGTTATTATTTATCGTGTGTTTGTTATGTGCCAAGTAGTTTAATAAGAATTTTGCATATATTGATTAATTTCTCTATAAAAGCAAAAGTACATTAGTTGCATCATTTAGTGGTCCCATTTTGTTTGTGGGGAGACCTAAGGCACTGTAGAGACCAGTTACTTGGGTCATGCCACAAGGCTGTAATAAATCATAGCATGCACTGAATCTCACAATAATTACTGAAACATATTAGTCACTTTTTTGTATATGAGTTAATATTTGACATACACTACATTATGTGATCCCAGTTAATACAATAAAGTAGGTACCATTCCACAGAAGATGAAACATGATTAAGCAATGTGTCCCAAATCAGACATCATGCAGTAGAATATATTTGAACAAGAGGGAAAATGTCAATGAAGTATTTCTCTGTTGGAAGTTGGACCTTTGGTACATGCGGGTAGATTGGATCTTTTCACAATCAGCAGAATGCTACCTATTCCATGGCAAATGCAGGCTTTTGCTGTATGCATTATTATGACTATGAGATGTAGGTGTGACCCCAAGTATTGAGAGCACATAGTTTTTGAAGGCAAATTCCACATCTTGGCATCTAGCTCAGCAGCTACAGGTGGCCATAGCAGAAGCAAGCAGTTTAACAGTAGCTGAGATAAGCATGTGGCTAGAGGGGTTCCACATAAACAGGCAGTTTAACAAAAGCTAAGTCAGCTAGAACATTTTGACCTTTGTTTTCTAGAATAGAGTTGAGCTATTTTCCCTGGGATTCTTCATCAAGGAGACCAAACTCCAGTTAAACCTGAAATGGCCTCAGCAAGAAAAGAAGATGGAGAAACATTTGCATTGTCTTGCCCTGTCACATTATCTCCATTTACTCTGTCCCACCTGTCCAAATGAATACTTAGGCACCAAGGGCACACCAATTACTTCCTCCTTGATCTCCCTCCACTGTCCCAAGCCCAGTTGGATAGGTGCAATATAGTTTTCCTGGTCCTCGGCTGCAAATATGTGGGTCTCTACTAGTCCCAGGTAGCATTTTCCAAAAGATTTTTTTTTGATAACCAGAAGGCCTCTTAACAAATGTATGGGAATTGTGAAAAAAGGCTTGTTTACAAACCATCTGAGTCTCATTTAACAGTACCTACTTCCTTACAGATCCATTTCTGATTTTTTTTTTGTAACGGGAAATTCTGTGCAGTTGAGGGCTATCAATGAAATGAGAGTTTCATAGGCAATATTCCCCAAGGAAAGAGCAGAGAAGAGCAGAGATTACATTGAATGCCTTGTTCCTTTTTAACACCCACTCAGATAATGTTGGAACAAGAGTAACGTGTTCATCTCCTGCCCTTGACCTGTTCCCAGGTTTGGAGCTGCTTGTGCTTCTCTCTAGTAGTGCCTGGAGTATCAGCTTGCTTCATCTGTTTTATCATGCTACCAGTATACATTGTTTCTTTCCTGAGAGCCCCTGCTGGTTTGCACTTGTTTCACCTCTTGCATCACTGACCCTTGACTATGAGTTTGCCCTCACTAAGCATTGGGCTTCCCATTCCCTTCAAAGTATTACTGCCTCTTAAATGTGCAATTTGGTACTTTTAAAATATCTGGATGTAAAAATTGTTCTTGAGAAGGCAGTCAGTACACCTTCTTACTTCAATCGCATCTCCATCACTACTGCTTTATTCTTCTGTGTGTTCTCTCCCGCCCTCTGGCGTTTTTGTTTCTGCCTTAAGGGGTTCTCAAACATCAGTGCATCAAAATCATTTGAAAGACTTATTCAAATCCAGATTTTTTTATTTCACTAGAGTTTTTAATGCAATGAGTCTTGGGTCGGGGCTGATTTTTTTATTTATAAGAACTGAGGAATGTAGCTTGGTTGATGGAATGTTTCCTTTGTACGAATGAAGTCCTAGTTTCATATGCAACTCCAGATAGACTCAGTAATGGTGACACAGACCTATAATCTCAGTAATTGGGAGATAGAAGCTGGAAGATCAGTTCAGGGTCATCTTTTGATACACAGGGAGTTTGAAGCCAGCATGGGATACGTGACAACATGTCTCAAAAATATTTATTTCTGGTTGCAGATGTGGCTCAGCAGTTAAGAGCACTGCTCTTCCATTGAAGACAACCTGACTTAGATTTCCTATACCCACATGGCAGTTCATACCATCTGTAACATTAGTTTCAGGGGATCCAACATCCTCTTCTAACCTCCACAGACACCAATTCCACATATGGTACACAGAAATACATGCAAGAAAACACCGATATACGTAAAATAAAATAAAACTTAAAAAGAGAATTATTTATATGGTGCAGGACAATTGTCAATATCTTGTCAATTATGTTTTAAATAAACACTGATTGGCAAGTAGCCAGGCAGGATGTATAGGCAGGACAACCAGAAAGGAAGTAGAGGTGGGTCAAAGAGAACAGGAGAATTCTGGGAGAGAGGAAGCACATTCCTCTGCAGTCTTGTCCAGACACAGAAGAAGCAGAATGTGACCTGGCCCACTGAAAAAGGTACCCAGCCATGTGGCTTATATAGATAAGAATCATGGTCTAATATACGTTATAAAAGTTAATATGAAGCCTGAGTTAATGGCCAATCAGTTTAAAACTTATGTAGACCTCTGTGTGATTTTCTTTGGGGCTAAGCGGCTGTGGGTCCTGCCAGACAGGACAGAAACCCCAACAAGTAGGCCTTCATGTTACATTTCTAATAAATTTTGTTGTAAGGCTAATTGGTCAAGCAGGGCATAGTTTGAGAGCCATAGTTCTAGGCCAACACTTTTCATATTAACTACATCTTTATTTCTGTGTCTTCTTATCTAGTCCCTTTCTGGTAGAATACTTCAATATATAAAGCTGGCTAGTACAGCTAAGACTTCTCATCTCTTATGGTGCCCAGGGTAGAATCTGCAGATCATTCTTAGTCAGAGTCACTGAAAAGTTACAAACTGAATGTGCTGTCTGGAATCAAAATAAAGGTCTTGAACCTATTTCCATTGTGCAGCTCACTGCCTAAATTTTGGAGGCTCTTCAGCTTTCTAGAAGTGGCAAGGAGAAAAAAAAAAACCTCAGAAAGTAAAAAGTAATCTATTTGAATAAGCAAAATAGTGTGACCTCTCATATTCATATTCTCTGTTGTATTAGAATGAACATATTTATATTTGTACATATTGGCAGAGGCAAAGGATTGTTATGGAATATTCTTTATATTCCTTTATGCTGTGTGAAGATATGTCACTGTGATTGTTTTAATAAGAGCTAGATGGCCAATAGGTAGGCAGGAAGACCTTAGACAGGACTTCTAGGGACAGAGAGATCTTGGGGCAGAAGAAAGGGGGTATCACAAGCCAGACAAAGAAGAAGCAGAATGGGCAGAGCAGAATAAAGAAAATCAAGCAATGTAAAAGAATGTAGATTTAAAAATATGAGTTAATTTAAGTTATAAGAACTAGTTAGGAACAAGTCTAAGCTAAAGCTGAGCTTTCATAGTTAATAATAAGTCTCCATGTCATTGTTTGGGAGCTGGCTGGCAGGACAGAGATAGACCCATTAGAGATTGTTATATGGATATGAATGCTTCCCAAAGGCTCATGTTATGAAGGCTTTGTCCCTGGCACATCAATGTTCAAAGTTGGGCCTTTGAGGAATTTATTGGATCATGGAGGCTTTAACATCATCGGTGAATTAATCCTTAAATGGGTTCATAATATGATGGCTTATTAGGAAGCTGTAGAGACTAGGAGATGGAGATGGTTTAGAGGAAATAGTTTACTGACCTGTGTTTTGAAGGCTGTATCTGCCCCCTGTCCCCATCCTGATTTTTTTTTTCTGCTTTCAGCTGGACCATTAGCAAGATGAGTTTTCTTCATAATGTCCTGCTTCAGCACCTCAAGCCCACAGCACTGGACCTGGCTAGCTGTGAATTGAAACTTCTGAAACTGTGATCCAGAATAATCTAAAGTTGTTTTGTTCAGGTATTATACATGCCAATGAACAGCTAACACAATTATCTATGTGTTTTATTTATGGGCTTTGTGCATTAGTTTTAATGGATAAACACATATCTAAGAAGGCTTGAAGAAAATCTAATTTATAAGTACAAACCTCCAGCACTTAGAGCATTCTTCCAGCACACAAATGGAATGTTGGCCCCCTGTGTACTTTCTGACACCTTCTTAGTACAAGCCGGAATTTGATTTTCTGAATGAATGTTGTACTACCTTGTAATGTCTCCTTTCCTATGTCTGCCTGTTCACAGACCAACATCAGAAAATTATATCACAGAAAATGGGGCTTAAGACTACCAGGTGTGGCAGAATGGGCAGGATTATGACATATGCTAAGGCTAGAAGGGCAGAAAGAAAGGAAAGGGGAAGACTAAAGTAATGATGAATACAAATAATAAGTATTCTTTAACTGAAGAGAAATTAGACTTACCTATTTCGCTGATAAACTGCCTCTGAAACAGTTTCATAACTGAGGTTCCAAGCAATTTTACCTTTGGTTTAATGGGATGCAGTCTTCCAATGAGACATTTTGAAAACACCATGATCTGCTCATTGGCTTCTGTCTTTAATGTTACCCAAGGCCTCTTCCTTTCTGACTTTTCTGTGGCTACTCTTCTTAAGAAGTTAATGAATAGCTTCTGTGCTATTGCACTGTCTTGGATACCATCTCATGTGTCTCAATGTGTTTGTTGTTGTTGTTGTTGTTTGTTTGTTTGTTTGTCTGCCTTGTTACTATGTCTCCCAGACTGGGCTTGAACTCTGCTTGTATGCTTTCTTGCATCTCTATCTGGGGAATGTCTAGGACTGCTTCTGCTCACCATTACACTCAGTTCACCTGTGTTGGTTTTTTCCCTTAGCACAGCTATTCAATATCCAAAATGTTTCTCATTTTACATTTCCAAACTGTTTTACTGTATCACTACCAACATCTTTTTGTTGGAGAAAGGAGCCACTTGTTGTTTGGTTACCGACCACCTGGCTAGTTTAGACCTGAAATAATTACATAGAAACTGTATTAATTGAATCACTGCTTGACCAATTAGCTCTAGCTTCTTTTTGGTTAACTCTTACATCTTAATTTAACCCATCTCCATTATTGTACCGCCATGTGGTTGTAGTTTACTGGGTAAAGTTCCCAGTGTCTGTCTCCAGTGGCTTCATGGCTTCTCTTTGACTCAGCCCTTCTTTCTCCCAGCATTCAGCTTAGTTTTCCCCACCTAGCTCTGTTTCCTTATAGCTCTGCTAAAGGCCCAAAGCAGTTCCTTTATTAATCAATGGTAATCACAGCATGCAGAGGGAAATCCCACATCATCCTTTCCCTCATCTCTGGCCATCATTCAGTACTAAAATTTCATACTCTATGATGAGTAATAAATAATGTTATGCTTTTTCCTTAGATGATTTATTTCTCCTATCTATACTTAAATTCAGCTTTCCAGAGACTTATTTTCTTGGTTCTCAATACTCTCTACATCAGTAGTTCTTAACCTGTGGGTCGAGACCCCTTTGGGGTTAAATGACCCTTTCGCAGGAGTTACCTAAGACCAACAGAAAGCACAGATACTTATTTTATGATTCATAACAGTAGCAAAATTATAGTTATCAAGTAGCAGAGAAAATAATTTCATGGTTGGGGTCACCACAACATCAGGAGTTGTTTTAAAAGGATGCAACATTAGGAAGGTTGAGAACCAATTCTTTACATGCTATTCTTTAGTAATTGTACCTACTCTTGTGACTTCAACTAATATTTCCTTTCCTTTCTTTTTTCCCGGGACAGGTTCTCACTATGGTGCCAGGCTGTCATTAAGCCTACAGAGACAGGCCTGCCTCTGCTTTCTGAGTGGTAGGATTAAAAGTGTGTACCACTGTGTATAGCTCTAAATAATATCTTAATGGCTCTAGATTTTCACCTTTTTTCAAATATTGTCACTTTCTCAAAACTTTTTCAGAAGCACTAGACTTTTAATTTCTAATAAATTATTCATAAGCATCTGAAGTGTTGCTTCTTTTCTCTATAAAACTTGGCATTGTGTTATTTGTATAAATGTATTTCTTTTATTAGATTCCCAATCTAATATTTCTGCTCTTCCTATTACAGGATATTGAAATCTTAGAACCTAACCATTTCCTTGCTTATATTAGGGCACCAAATTATGAGAAACATCTATAATATTTGTTTTCATCTTTTATTCTCTTTTCTACTGTCCCAGAGCTTGGTGTATTGTAGGATGAAAATATCTACCTGCCTCTGGTCTCTTGGACCAGACCAATATAGCTAATACAGCAGTTTATCTATTACCCAATAAGATTAAGCTCTGGATGCCTATATGCTGTTTACATTGATTCTCTTTCTTTAAGATAAATTTTCTCTTTATCCAGACTCCATTAGGCAAATCCTTGTGTCCACAAATGAAGTATAGTTGAAACTTTTATTATTGGGACTTTTACTTTTTTTCCCACTTAGTTATAGGCTGTATATTTTACCATGGCTGATCCTCCGAGCTCCTCAGAGTCTTCACAGTCCTGGATATCTTGTAATGTTTCTAGGGAACAGCATTCAAGGTTAACATACTCATTTTCCTCACCCAAAAGATTGTGACTTTTGAAAATGGAATCTTAACTTCTCATCTCTATTTTTGAAAAAAAAATTGAGATAGGGTTTTTAGTAGCCCAAGAGAGCTTTAAACTCCCTATGTAGCTGAGGACAGCCTTGAATTTCTGATCCTTCTGATTCTGCTTCTCATGTGCAGGGATTCCAGCCATTCATTTTTATCTAGTTCTTGGGATTGAACCCAGAGCCTTGTGCATGTTGCAAACACACTGTATAGATATGACTACATCCCCAAACCTGGTTTTCAGTTTTCTTAAACATAAGTCTACTACTTTGTTTCTCTCATTCATGATTCTCTATTGACTCCATGCATATGGGACAAATTCAAAATTCAGGATCACATGTCAAGTGTTCCTGACTTGGTTCCAGTGTTCTTCCAACTTTATCTCTCACTGCAGCATCTCTAGAATGCTAACTCAGCCCATATTTTTTCTTCATGCTGTTGGTAATGCTAATTCCTTTGTCATACACATTTTCCTCTCATGTTCAACTTTTGGGGTCATACGCTTAGAGTCCTAGTTTCTCTACAAAACCTTCCCAATTCTCGATTATTTTCTTATTTCATGATCCTATAACATTCTTTGATAGTTACTTATAAACTTGTCAACTGCCCTGACTAGATAGTAAGCCCATTGAGATCATTTGTTTATACTCAACATATTGCCCTGGACCTGGATAGTTCTCAACATTAATTTATATACTGTTACTGAATTAAAATCACATGTGTAAAATCTAATATTCTAGATAAAAATGATTATAATTCTACATGATAGTAAACAATCAAAGCTAGATTAAAACAGGAAAAGCAATCTTCTAATAATTTATATATGACACAATAGGCTCACATGTAGGCCTGCAATTCAATTGGAAAACATTCTTCTGAGGATTTTGAAATCAGGCTCAGCCTGGTAAGCCTTTGAGTTTGGCCACTACTGAAGCCAGTCTTCAGAGGCATTTTTATTGTGGGAAGCAACAACATGGTGAAGGATTAAAGGATGAAAATGTTCATGCAAATCAGGGTTGGTTCATAGAATTTAGAGGCAAGTTTGACTTTATAGAGTATCGGGGTTTGAAATCAAGCTGCCAATGCTGATGGAATGGCTTGTTAGCCTTTCTGTTTTGAAAGCTGTAGAAGGCCAATGTTACAGATAGATCTGAAACAAGAAAACATCAAATAAAATACAGAGGAGCAGCATATAAATATCCTGGTGTCTGTTTCTCATGAAATTATCCATGAGCCAGGAGCAGGGGTTCAAGTGATTTACACTGAAGTAAGTTCAGAACTGAACTAGGATGATTGAGGATTGAAGCAAATCCAGGCTAAATATCAAAACCCTGTCTCAAACAAACAAAAACCAAACAAAGCAACATATCACATACTGACTTGGAGACAATACCCATGCATCACTTTAAACACAGAGAAGCTGAATGAATGTCTACCTAGAACCTTTACCCCTATGAACTAATGTTCATGGTACTGCAAGGGACTTTGCTGAATGATACCAAATGAGAAAGATAAACATCAACCCACTTACAAATCCTTCCACCTACAATGGTGTCTTTCCTGTAAGATATGCTGGTACAATAGTGGCACAATGCATGTGGGAGTAACCAACCAAGATCTGATTTGATTTAAGGCCCACTCCATGAGATGGAATCCATACCTAACACAGCCTGAGTGGTAAGAAACTTGAGACTAGCAACAGGCTACAGACCTAGGGGAAACCAAATACTACTGTTCTGGTAAAAGACAGTAGCAAGAAAATGATTCCTGACAACATTCTGCTATACTCATAGATCAGTGTCTTACTTTCCTATTGTCAGAGAAGCTTCCTTCTGCACCAGATGGGAACAAATATAGAGACTCAAAGCTATAAAATGTACACAGAGTGAGAGACCTTGGGACACTCAGCCCTAATTTGGATTTCTCCAACAAATCCCTCCATTCAGAGCACATGGACCTGTGTAAAGGTGCAGTGTGTGAAAGCCAGAAGGGATGGAGGAGATCAAGGAAACAAGGCCTCTTGAACACAGCAGGATGGATGCACAGAAGATCTCATAGAGACTGAGGCAGCACTTACATGGCCTGAGCAGGTCTGCAGCAGATGGAGTCCTAGAGCTGAGAGGAGATGTGGGCACATTGCCTACCCCCATTTCTAACCAGAAACTATCTCTAATTTGTAACCACTTGGAAAGGAAAAATTAGTTTTCTCCAAGGCAATTTCCCTGGGGAAGAAAAACACTCTTAAGGGAAAGCCCCATGCCCAGCAGTAGATGGCGAACACTAAATTGATTCAATGCCATCTTTGATGGTTCCTTGTCTCATAGTACCTTGCTGAGGCTTTTTTCTTCCCTTATCTATTTTTAATTTGATTTTTATTCATTTTTTAATCCTATGAGTCCCCATGTTTTTATGGTTTTTCTGAGTATGTGAAATGACTGAGTTTCCTTGTCTCTACGTTTTTGTGCTTTTTCTTGGATTCTCTTCTGTATATGTTTGTATTGTCCTACTAGTTTGTTTTCGTTTTGTCTATTATATTTTATTATATCCCTTTGATACCTGTTTGTTTTCTAATGATAGACAGAAAGGGGGTAGATCTGGATTGGTGGGTAAGTGGGGGAGGAACTGGGTAGAGTAGAGGGGACAGAAATCAAAACCCAAATACACTGTTTGAAAAAAAAACAATTTTCAAAAAGAAGAAAAAATAAAATCAAAGAAAGCACCAAGTCACATGTGAAGTTGGATACCTGGGTTTGATCCCCAGCACAAACAGAACAGGGAGAGAGTAAAAATTACATAGAAATCTTTACTAAGAGAGCCACAAGATGGTTCATGGGCTAAAAAGGTTAAAATATTTGCAAGGCAAACCTGGAGATTTGAGTTCAGTTCCTGAATTCCATGGTGGAAGGAGAGAGCCAACTCCTGAAAGTTGTTATTTGAACCCCCCCACAAAAATAATAAATAAAAATTAAAGTTTTATAGTGTTTGTCTTCTGAGTGAATTTGATTCCATTATAGAAGCACATGTTAACTTTTAATATGTTAAATTAGTAGACTTAAATAAATAAGAACTGTATATTCTTAGTTATTTATTAGGTAAAGTATAACATAGCATAACATAACATAACATAACATAACATAGCATAACACACCATAACACAAATTAGCCTCTAGGTTATCTTGTTCAATCCATATGCATAAAGTCCTGTGAGGTATACAGTATATAATGTGCTACACACAGTGTTTGTGGTCATTTCTATAAAATACTAGAGATCAAATCTTAGATAATATTTTTTTCTGTCATATTATTATATAGGAAAACTGCATCACAAATCTGCACTTGCCAGGAGCGCTGAGAAGAAACCTTTTATTCTTGCCAGCTTGCCAGTTCTTGAATTGTAAAAAGCCATATTTGCCACTGTGTGAACAGCAAGGGAACAGGCTTAAACAACTGGCTTCTATCAACACACAAGAAATGGTTAGATAACAATGAGGAAATAAGAATGGGTGTGAGATGATAAACATTGACAACACTCTTTTCAATAAATATGACAATTGCAATATATATATATGCATATATAAATACATACATATGATTCCATTATATGAAATGTCCAGAACTAATTAATCTATAGATACACAAAGTTGATTATTTGTCTTATGCTGAAGTTGGGGCATATGGGAGATATGGGGGAAGTGACTGTTAAGCAATAAAATGTTTTAGGTTTTTTTGATGTGTGCATGTGGTGTTTTTTATTTTTATTTTTTTTCAGAGTGTGATGAAAGTACTCTAAAATTTATTGTGTTAAGAGCTGTAAAATGTTTTAAGTAAATGTACTAAAAACTATTAATCCGGCTATTTTAAAGGGTAGATCATAGGAAATGTGATGACAAATATAGGTATATATGTATATATCAATAAAGATGTTAAAATAATGATGTGAAATAATATATGAAACTCAAATAACATGTTTTAGACTTGACTAATTATTGCTGGACAGATAAAGATAATATTCTTGTTATTTATGTGTTTTTTAGTTTTCATGTACTTAATAATTATTTTGGAAAGATCAGAAAATAAACTGCCAAATAAAAGAGACAATAGTTTTCAATTGTACAGTTGTAGTCCTTCTTTTACAATATGTTCATCTCCAAGAGACTGTTTACTGCTTTCTTAAGAAAGTCTAAACCGAACCCATCATCTTGGTGTGCACATGGAATCTCAACACTCTGGAGTCTCAGTCAAGATGACAACATCTAGGTCAGTGCTGCACAGCAGGACTGTCTTAAAACAAAACAAAAGAAAACAAGATAAAAGCAACTCAAAACAAGCCGGCATTTCCAAACAGTAACAACAAAACTCTAATCTTCGTAAAGTAAATATCCTCATGAATACTGTGGTGTTTCTTTCAGCCCTCAGCCACATTGGTTAGCAAGGAAACACAAAGCTTGCCCCATTCTGTTCATTCCTATGTCTGTGTTTTAAGAATATAGATTGGAGGGATACCATTCATGATCTGTTAAGAGACTCTTGAAAAACACCTTGGAGTGTTTGTTTGTTAAAAGTTAAAGGCTTAGTTTTGAGTATATTGTTTAAAACCACAGGGGGCAAAAAACCACAGGGCGCAACAATTTGGGAATTCGCCATCAAGCTTCACCACCCCCCCACAAGGAGACATTGGCACTGTTGTCTCTTGGGCAAATTTGTGTGGATCTGTGCGTTTCCATTTTTGCTTTCACTCCCAAATCCATTAACATTTACCTCCAAGGAAATGGCCATCAGTAGTTATTTGTGTTTGCAGTTATATCTTGTTGGTCTTCTTTTCCTCCACTGGGACCCAGGTAGATCCTGGTCCCAGAGGATTTGAATAGTCTTGAGGCTTAGTTTGTGACCCTACAGCTGTAGGTTTAATTCTTACGTCAGATAATCGAAGATGTGACTGGGTGTTGCAGATAAACAGTTTGATTATCTTGTCTGCCTTCATTTCATAGACTGCGCTTGCTTTGCTAGTTTCTTTAGATTCCATGCTTTTTTTCCCCCAGCGTTCATTGCCAGACTCCTCAAGAGACTGGTAATTTGTTTCCTAATCCCAGTCCCTGTGACTGGATTCTTGTTTCATATTACTTGATTACATTTCTGTCTGTCTGTTGCCAAAGTTTAGAGACTTTAATTTTCTGTCTGCATGCTGAGATATCCATTGGTGTACTTCCAGAGCTTGGCTGCCTGCCTACTTGTTACCTGCAGTTACACTCTTCAGTGCTGGACCAGTTTATCCCTACTCTTCATGGTGGCTGCAGGACCTTCTAAGTCCTCCTGTCTTGCCGTAATTAGTTTCTTCAGTTTCTGTACCTTGGTCTGACTCTGCCTGCCATTGACAGGTACCTGTTGAAATGATATCTCCCAGTTTACCTCTAGTCTTTATTTTCTTTTGGCAGTATTTTGCTAATTGTTGTTTATCTGCTGTTCCTTTCTTTTATTTCCTGTATAGAGTATGTGGGGAGAAATGGTTTGTTCCTCTTAAAAGAGTCTTGGAGGCATTTCTGTATTTCCTTCAGGGCTGCTCCAGTTCCAGACCCCAGGACTTCATCTAGCTTTAGGTAGACTTGAGCAGTGTTGTCTCACAGGGTTTCCACAGGGGTGGGAGAGAAGCTAAGTGGAGAACTAGCCAAAAGAGTCAGCTGGACTTTGCTCTGCTGCATCCCTACTAAAGGAAATATCGTTTTGAAAAATCAGTTTTCAAAGTTAATTCAAGTGCCATTGCCAAAACAGCTCCTAAAATGTTTTGTGCTTCATAACTTCCTTGCTAAAGATCCTTATCAGTGAATGCCACTGTGTCTTACACTCAACTCTGTTTGCATACTGGGAAAAGGCTACGGGGCTGAATGTGTTTCCCAGTATTATTCAACACTCATGTTCTTATTATTCTAGAATAGGTTCATTGGCCTTTGAACATCATTGGTCAACATTTCCAGGCTATTCCACATGTTTTCTTTTCCTTATGCCCTTTCTTTGTTTTGCCTTTCCAAGTCTGATTTCTGATTCAAATTTCAGCAGCACAAGCCACAATTTTAGAAAACTTCATCTATTCTAGACCTAATTTGTCTCATCCTTTCTCTTTAGTATGCTATATTTTGAGTCAGTTCTCCAAGTTAGGCAGATAATTGTCTTGCCTTTCACATCTGTCTTAGTGTTTCTAATGCTGTAATGAAATAGGTCAGGCTTTATTTTATCTTATACATCCAGGCAACACTTCATGGACAGGCAGGAACCCATGCTGTGCAGAAACCTGGAGGCAGAAGTTGATGCAGAGATCATGAAGGAGTGCTGCTTACTCTCTTGATCCCCACAAGTTGCTCAGCCTGCTTTCCTTTTTTTTTAAAAAAAATAATTATTGTTTTTCCAGACTGATCAGAGTTTCCCCTCCCTCCCTCCTCTCCTCCCAGTCCCTCCCTCCAACTGCCCTCCTCGCCCTCACCCACTCCTCATTTTTCTTCCGAAAAAGGCAGGTCTCCCGTGTATATCAGTCAGCTCTAGTGTATTAAGATGCAGTAAGACCACGCACCTCCTCTCCTATTGAGGCTGTATGAAGACCGTTGCCTACCCCAATTGTCATCAGCAGGCTTCACCCACCAACTGATGGAAACAGGTACAGAGACCCACAGCCAAACTTTAGGCAGAGCTCGCGAAATCAGAGGGAAGATGGGAAGAAAGTATTGTAGGACCCAGAGGGTCCAAGGACATCACAAGAAAAACCACAGAATCAACTAACCTGGGTTCATCGGGGATTATGGAGACTGAACTTACAACCAGGGAGGTTGCATTGGTCTGACCTAGGCTCTCTGCACATGTTACAATTGTGCAGCTTGGTCTTCTTGTGGGACTCCTAGCAGTAGGTGGAGGACAGGGGCTTCGTCACCTGCCTTTGGGCTGCTTTCCTCAGTCTGCTTCCTTATAGAACCCAGTGGTGGAAGCTGGGCCCTTCCATATCAAACATAACTTAAGAAAATGCTCCACATGCTTGTCTACAGGTCAATCATGTGGAGCATTTTCTTAGTTGAGGTTCCCTTTTTCAAAATGATTCCAGCACAGGTAAAGTTTACATATAACTAGCCAGCAAAACATTTTTGTTTTCTTCTGTCTCACCATCTCTCATTCATTCATTCATTCATTTATTCATTCATTCATTCATTCATTCATTCATTCATTCATTCATTCATAAACAGTATCTTATGTTGAACTCTCTATGATTTTTCAGGGATTGCCCTTGAACTCTTAATCTTTTGCCTCCACCTCTGAAGTGCTCTGATTACAACTAGGGTCTATCACACTGTGTTTAGCCCTTTGTTCTCTTGTTCCTTTCCTCAAGATTTTAGGTTGAGTGATGGCGGAAATTTTTATATTTAATAGGTTATTCCATTCTAAGTGTCTGTGTACCACAAATAGCAACTGTAGGAATTCTTAAACTGGAGAATGATGTCAAAATAATCTGAAAGTCCAATTGTTTTCATTGATGAATTTTCTTAGCACTTTAATCTTCCAAGTAATCATAAGCCAACTTCCACATATTCAAGCCGACTTAGTCATACAAAAACTCTAATTTGAAGAATCCAGCCTAAAATGCTGTCTTTAGCATACTATCCACTGGTTTAATGGCTTCAACCTTTAAGTTTTCAACCATATGAAACGGTATGGCAAAGCTATGTGCACTCAGTGAAGCTAGGAAGACCTTTCACCAATGTATTTTTTTTTAAAAAGTTGACTACTCTTCAATTCAATTTAAAGTTCTGATAATGGCATCTACTAACATTCAATGCCAGTGGGGACAAAAGACAGGGAGGAGACATTACACAGATGACTTATGCTGCATTTAAATGCCAGTGAAGGTTTAATCACCAGACTATTGTTATTAGGATAGTTGTTTCACATTTAAGTGGTCTTGTTTGACCATTTTCTGGAAGCCCTGTTATCTGTAGTATATAGTTTTTTTTAAAAAAACAAACAAACAAACAAAAAACAAAACGACAACCAAGAAAATCTAGAGCTTCTCTCTAGGAGGAGATACAGCAGGAGTTTTGACACCTCTTCTCCCCCTTGTTTAAATCTGCTTTGCATTTAGTTTGATGATAGCCACATAATATATGCTTAGTAAACACTTGTTTACTTTTAGTCATCCATTGACTTATAAATATTTTGCTGTGACCTTGAAGTTGTTTTTTCTCTTTCTTTTTTTCTAATTTGTGTTTATTTTTTTATGAATGACAGACTGTTTAGATGAGAATCCTGGGATAATGAATGTCTTTAAGGTCAGTCTGAAGAGATAGCTGATTTGGGACTTGACGTGATACTCATGACAAACTACAGGGAGAGACTGGGGCATCAATAGGTCTAAAGTATCCTTCTGATACTCTAGTTGATGGGAATACCTTCTTTCTTTGGTGCTAGAGAAAAGACATCCTCCTCCCCCTGCTCCCAACCCCCGCCAGCCTATTTGTGAGTCACAAGAAGGGAAAAAAGATTACAGGAATGTAGGTGAAGTGAGATCAGCCAGGAGAGCAGTTGGTTGAAGGGCTAGGCTCATAGTTAAGGGACAAGTATCCTTGCCTGAGGCTGCTGTTTTCTTTTTTGTGTGTCAGTTTCCAAGAGAGACCCATGATCCTGATTCCTGAAAAAAGAAAAAAAAGTTTCTGCTTGTGTATTTGGTTTATAATTTACTTTTTACATTAAGAAGAGCAAAATGCTGAAAAACAAAGGGCATGACTTAAGACGGAGTCTTAGATAGCCACGATAAAGCCAAATGTAAGTCACATTAGGAATACACTTTCCCACCTTTGGTAGAGATTACAGATCTTTTATAGGTGTCCAATTGGTTAGTGAATGGAACTTACTGTAGGTTGAGGACAGTGAAAGTCAACATTGCATTCAAAACATATCAATTTGGTTTCAAGTCCATATATACATGTCATAGGAAATAATTCATATTACAATATGAACCAATTCACCTCCCTCCACTTTTAAAAACGACAGTGGTGTGTACAAGTCAGAGGTTTCATAATCATTCAGATAACAATGTTCAATTGTTACCTATCCTGTTTCTTATTTTATTTATTTATTTGGTTGTCTGAGACAATGTCTCACTATAACTTTCACTCTCTTGGAACTTGCTATGTAGAGCAGGCTGGTCTCACATTCATAGAAATTTGCCTGCCTCTGCTTGCTCAGTGTGCCAGTATACCCTGCTGTGTCTCCTATTGTAACAATCCTCCACCTTAGGTTTTTAGTTTGTTTGTTTAAACTACGGGGGTCTTTGCATATGCTATCATTGGTTCCTTTTTTTATTTTTTTGGTAAGGCAATCGGTCAGTAAATTTTTGCTAAATACCTTTCCCAATAGCCTGAGAGTTCCTTGAAAATAAACTGTATTTGTAGTGCTAGGTTGCTGGTACTTCATGACTTTAAGTAGACTTTTAACAGTTAAGTCAAACCTTATCTTTTTCAGGAAGGTGCTCTTGAGCCTCTGACATAAATACTGCATGTATTCCCTGTCACCTATTTTTGTCCCATGATGCAACTCTTTTAGCCTTTTTCTTCTATAACCTAAAGGGCAGAAATTATGTCAGCTTTAGCCCTCCAACATAGAGAACTTTTTATACCATCTGGCATAAAGATGTTTGCTGAACAGATTATTGAGCAATGTTTAAACTTGGTGGCCACTCGCTTTGACCTATACCCACATATCTTCTACAAGAAGTATGTCAAATTGTTGGCCATACCATTCATTATCTTTCTGCAGCACCTATTATTTTTTAACTCAATATTTTAGGTGGTATGACATTTAGATAAATTCAATTGTGTATTATGTAATGACTCAAATTCAAAATACGCATCAAATTCAAAGTTAAGCATGATCTTCAAGAAAACAAATGTGTCTTGGAGAGCATGCCCTCCCGTGCTGCCATCCTTGGGTAGCTGGCTACTTCAGGAACAGAGACTTACTTCCTGTACGATTAAAATGAAGCTTAATGATAAAAGACAAAGCTGGTATTTGAGCTCTTTTGAGATATCTAAAATCCTTTCACTCCACAATTCAAGTTATTTGTGTCACCACACCCTAATAAATGCTCACTCTATTCATTCTGACACAAATTCATTTCAGTCTAACAAACTTCAAATTGAATTTTAGAAGGCCTAAAGGACTCACAGCCTAAAGTTAGCTTAGTCATTAACAGTTATGGGCACACTTGTGGATTTGGTGCTTAAGCTTATATTACAAGTGGCTTCCCCAGTACTTGGTCCCTAATTTCGTGATGGTTTGGTGGTTCTTTCAAACCCTGCTTTTGTAAGGGATCCTTTGAAAAAGAATGGGGAAATCTAGTTCCTGACGATGAAACAGGAGGGACAGCACCAAGGGCTGAGGACAATATATGCTGCTCGCTGGTGCTGCATAACAACAACACCGGCAGTTGTCTAGGGATTTATCTTTTAAATAAAGCTATGGCACACAAGATCTTATTGACTCTTCACAATAACTCTAAACCTAAACTAGCTTGGGAAATCGCAGATAGGACTCAGTTCAATGGTAAATTGTAAAGAGGTGCTTTGGTTAAAGAGCTTAATATCACCCTACAGATTACTTGGTGAGGGACTGGTGGCTTTAACCACTAACAGCCTGGAAAGAAAGCAATGACTATATTTCTTTGGCCACAAAGCAATCATGGCAAACAGAAGCACCCACTCTTTCCACTTTGACCCATACAATCTGTCTAGGCAATTAATCAGATCTCCCAGTGGTTTTCCTACACGGTGCCAGTTGCCTTGCTAATTAAACCTTCCCACAGAGTGTAGCAAGAGCACACCCCCTAAGGGCCCTCTGACTAAGGAAGGTGCATTGGCCAACAGTAGTGAAAGCTTGAATCTTAGTAGGCCTCCACAGCAAAATGCAAATGGGAATCCTCCTCACTCAGTTTCCCTATCTCTAGAATGGGCTCCCCTGTATCCGTCTAGACTAGTTCTCTTCCATTTGGTGATAGGCCAGTCAGGAAATGAAATCAGTGCTTAACCACAGCAGAATGTCCTCTGTTAGGCTCCAGTCGCCGCTCCGGGCATGCTCAGTAGCCAGGCCGGCGCAGCACCAGGAGTAGGAAGAGGCT
>LOEQ01005184.1:77791-104983 GCA_001685075.1 Bramus lutescens
TATATATATATTAGAGATGCATAGAATTATACGACACATGTACACAAACAATAACATGTTTAGGTTACTACCTGTATTTTTTGTTTGTTTGTTTGATTGATTTTTGAGACAGGGTTCCTCTATGTAGCCCTGGCTATCCTAGAACTCACTTTGTAGACTAGGCTGGCCTAAAATTCAGAGAGGTCTGCCTGCTTCTTCCTCCCGAGTGCTAGGATTAAAGGTGAGCACCAACACCGCTCAGCTAGCTACCTGTACTTTTATTACAAATAAATGCCAATTTGGCACCTCAGATAGCTTTCTTTGTTATTTAGCCACACTGACATACTCTATATGTGCATCTAGTTGACTGGGTCAGTGAACCTTTGCCAGGAAATCTGAATTTCCATCTCCTTTTTTTCATAGATATTTGGAGTTTTCTTTGAAAACCACATTATATTAATGAGGCGATGGCTTTGCAGATTATTGGACTAGATCAACTTGCACAAATGGTCTAGATTCTCCACAGATGGTTTTAAGAAATTGTATAACCAGTACTCTTTTGATACCAGTTTTTTGCTGTTGCAGTGCTTAAAAGTAATATGTGTATAATTTCTCAAACTTTATAAACTTTCAAATAATTTTAGTCTTGTAATTTATGTCCCCTCCTTACCTTCTTGACTGATCAGTCAAGTGGCTGATTGTCCTCTAAACACATAAATGTAAGCGAGTGATAATTGTTGGGGCGCCATAGGCAGATGGCATTTTCTCCTTTTGTTTTGCTTAAGGGAAGTTAAGTTATGGATGTCTTGTTTTATGTGATTTGAAATTAGTCACTGGTAAAATCTGAAATGTTTAATAGCATATTAAGCTGGCCAGAGCTTTTTAGGAAGGTTCTATATGTAGATAGCAAAACATTGTGCATTTATATCTTGATCTTTAATAACATGTATCATATAATAGAGCAGTGTCATTATGTAGGGTTGGGCCCTACACAAGGGTATCAGACCATGGAGATCACACTATTTCCAACATATGCCAGGCACAAGGCTCTGTCTTCCTGGAGTATTTTTCTACTTCACACAAATGTCTTGTATGGGTTGGGTGATGCACTTAAAACCAAATGGATTTCATTTTTATATGTGGATGAAAATTCAGCAAGCACAGGACATGGCTGAATGGTTCATTTAAGGTAGATGTTTTTAAAGAAAATTATTCTTTATTTTTAATCATGCATATTTTTCTGTTCATATGTGTGCATGAGTATATTGGATTCCTAGAGATGGAGTTATAGGTACTTGTGAGCTGCCAGATGTGCTAAGAACCAAACGGGTGCTCTGGAAAACTAACAAATTGTCTTTACAGCGAAGCTACCTCTCAAGTCTTCTACAATAGGTGTATTTCATTTGTCATTCATTTGAATAGGCATATTATGTGTATGTCTATGTAATATATTGTCTTATACCTGACTGCTTTAGGTTTTGAATTCACAAATCCTCACATATGGATGACTATGTCCTTGAGGGCCTAGGCTCAAAGTTCAACTAAGAACTCTTTCTGTTCTCCTCACAGTGATTTTCTTGACATTATTTTTTTCAAAGAGCTTTACGTAGTCATGGATCATATGGATAAGACTGTACTTTTTTGAAGTTTGTACTGTAACTTGAACGTATTTTCATTTACATCACCCATGATACAAGGCAAGAACATACAGAATGTTAAGATGGGATTGGCAAAGACAGGACTTCTTATAATATGATCTGCAGTCTGGTACTTTTCATTATGAAATCAATGTTTTCCAGATGAGTCAGTGTGTATGTAAAACATTTATAAGTCAAAATAAACTTCTTAGGTTGCCGTCACAGATCGTTTGTCATTGACACTGCAGTAGCTTATATTTCTCCCCTCTTTGGTTGAATCTAATGGTCTTTAAATGGAAGAATAAGTTTACTATGGTAAGAAAAGAAAAGAGGCCTGGATTTTATCCATGTTAGATGGCTCAGATATTTCATGTATTTGTTTTACTAAAGCAGAGTGTACCTAAGTTCTGCTATCTCTAAATTCTTACACTTTTCCAGTACAGTCTATAGTTGCTCTGTCAAATGGTTTTCAGATGCTATTGTGAGTTCCAAACCCTCCATTTTAATATAAACTGAGTTGGAGTGAGACTACATCCTAAATTTTAAGTAGCCCTGTCTCTATATCAAATGAAATGAGGCTTTAGTTATAACTGAAAGTAGGGAATGTACAAGGCTGTAAGCCCAGTGTTCCACACTCGTCATTCCAGTTTTGTTCCAGCTAATTATAGATCAAGGTGTATTATTGTATTACATTGCAGATTCTGGCTTTTAACTCCCTCTTCCCCTTAAAATAATGTTATCACTTGAATGTTTCTAGCACTGAAGATCGTATTCCTCATCATGTTTACTAGTTTTTTTGAAGACTGTCAATGTAGAAAAATTGCCATTGAATATTAAATGAGTTGTTGAATGTGTCAGATATTTCTGTAACAGCAATTCCCATTCATACTCATCACCAAGCTTGTTGCTGTGAACTAGTGGAAACTCCATTTTTTTATCTTAACACATAGTACATGTTAAAACCTTGGATCGTATTTTGTAGCATCTGAAAGTACTTCCTATGCTATTCATAGTTGAAATAAGTTAGCTAGGATATGTATGTCATCTTATTGTTTAAAAGAGATTGTTTTTGGCTATTTGAGGAAATTTCTCAGAAATGAACTAACTTTCAAATGTATTTATGTGCACATACTTTTTTAATGTGTCAGTTTGTTCTATACAACAAAGGGGTTAAAATAGATGATCTGCATGGGCTTCTTTCAGCTTCTACATATTAAGGATCAAAGATTATTAAGAATTGCAATGAATCTGATTTAACAAAAATGCACTATGTCTAAATTTTAGTTAAATTGAAATTAGGAAGTATGAAAATCACTGTTTAGGCTGAATATTAAAAACTGAATATCCCATCTGACTTTATAGTTTTGTTTTGTTTCTGGAATGTGAGTTATTATAGTCCAATGAAGGCTATAGCAACATTCTTTTATCCATATATTTCCTTCTAGAAAATGTTAGCTTCATTCTAGGTTACTCTAAGCATTGAGCCATTTCTGTGGTTCATTAACCAAATATTCAGAGATAATTCAGTGATACTCAATAATATCATATCATATCTCATTGCTTTTCTGGATTCATTACATGTATTTGTGAAGAGCCATACAAAGAGGGTTGGGGGAATGATTCATCAGCTAGGAGCACTGGCCTTGCAGAGGACCCATGTTTCATGCCTCCATATCTGTTGGCTCACAACTGCCTGTAATTCCAGAAATCCAGTGCTCTCTCCTGGCCTCTTTGAATATCTGCATTCATGTGCACATACCAACTCCCCATGCTTATAATTACAAATAAATCTTTAAGAATCATGCAAAGTATGAGATGTTATCCTTTGTACCTACTGTTCCCATTTCACAAGTGATTGAAGAATACTTAAGACTTCTAGGTCAAACATAAAGAATACTATCATTGAAAAAGTAATAGCAACATGTCTGCACGGTACTCAGGTTCACCATAATCTTAAGTCTGATAGGGTAGACATGGATGATGGGTACAGGAAGTTAGTTGTGCTACAGTCGAACAACACGTGAGGGATTTGTCACCTTAATAGTGACAAGCACAAAGCTGGGTCTTTGCTGGAACTGAGAGATGTTACCTCATTCTGAAAATTACTTGCTACAAAGTTCTGGGAAATAGCCTGTATATAATCACAGCAGCACCTTTTAGTCTTGACATACACAGCATTAATGTACAAGGATGTTCTAGGATTGATGGTGGATTATCTCACTCTGAATATTAACATATTTCATCCTGATAGGCATCAGTTTGTAGGGAACAAGAAAGGCTCAGAGCAGCTAAGTAACTTGCCTGGGAATCTGCAACAGTAAACTTGGCATTTAGGACCATTGTGATTATAAAAACCTGTATTTTAATCCATCATTACTGCCTAAGAGCCTAAACCTTGGGGTTGTTCTAAATTAACCAGAAGACCCAGTATTCCTGTGGAATGGTGATGTTTTGGACGTGACCTACATTTGCACCATGCTTATGTATAATTTAGAAGACAGAGTTCAGGGACCGTTTGTTTCAATGTTACTGAAATATCGCAAGTTAAAATTCTTTGAATTGCTGCCATGAAATAGTAGGGAAGATATGTGACCATTTGCAAAAGTGCCATGGGCACAGAAGGGATATGACTGTGGATTTTAAGGCTACATGAACACAGTTCTTAAAAATAGCAGTCTTGGTAGTTTGACCTTTATTCCATAATTTCTGAGTTACCTCAAGGCTTGCTGTGCTTTACTACTCTCATTGATGGTGATCTATTCCCTTTCTTTCTCCCCATTTGTACGTTAGTGCTTTCTAACAGAATACATGGCAAGTCCTATTGCATTCTTTGCTCTCCCCTCCCCTCCCCATTCTCTGTTTGTTTGTGAACTTTTGTGCGAGGCAAAACTGCTTTGGAAAATTAATGCTGTCTCCTGTTACACAAGCACACGATATGCATTGTTTCTTGATTAGGGAAGTGCCAAGAACCACCTACTTTCTCCTGCTGCTTCCTGTGTCTGCTTTGCCTAAAGATTGGCTGGTATAAAAGTGTGGTATAGTCAGCCAAGTGCCATCTTTTTTCAATTAGTCTGCAGAAAGTTTTGTGACAGACTATTTTAGCATTGCTGTGTGCCTAGTAAGAGGCCTTAATTGTGGGCTTAAATGCCAAATAATTGAGAGTGCCTAATGCAATTTGGATACTACTTCTCTCAGCTTTAAGCATCGTCCCTCCAGAAAGAAAAAGAATGCCTTTAATTTTAAAAAACTATAATGTTGGGGGCTGTGGACTCCCAGACCCTGAATTTCTTGTAAACAGCTTCTTTACCTGTGTTGCTCTGAGCATGAGACCCTGATGACAAGGGAGTGATTTCTGGTGGGCCTGCGGCTGAAAGATGCTGAGAGCTGGGGTGAGGCTATCAGTTAAGGATCACTATATAAGCTGCCCCTGAGCACAATAAAGTTGGTATTCTTGTATCAAGGATGAGCCCATGTCCCTCTCTGTCTGTCTGTCTGTCTGTCTGTCTGTCTGTCTGTCTGTCTGCCCGCCTGCCTGCCTGCCTGTGTGCCTGTGTGCCTGTGTTTTTAAGTCTCCAGCTTAGTTCCCGACTCGTGTACCATCCTGTAGTGCAGGTGCTACACTATAATAGGTAAATTATGTCACGAATAGTTCACTATGCCTGGAGCCTGCAGTCGCACTACTTCATACTTATGATCACTATTAAAAATTAAGGAGACATAATATTTATACATTTATATGGGATACCCTATGGTAATTTGACACTTACTAATGTTAATGAGCTAAAATTTTCATGTTGGTCCTTTTCATTGAACTCTTTACCATGCTTGAAAGAGAAGGATAGACAAGATGAGAGGGCTAGTAATTAAGCAGATGAAGAATTTGTTTCGATTGTTAATTTTTTTCCATCCTTCAAAATCCATGTATACAGTTACTTTTCCATTGCTGCGCTAAAGCACCATGACTAAGGCATCTTTTAGAATAAATAGTTTATTTGGGCTTATGGTTCTAGGAAGATAAGAGACCATTATTGCAGGAAGGCATGACAGCAAAGAACACACATGTAGTCTGAAGCAGGAAGCTGGGAGCTCACATTTTCAAATGCAATCAGGAAGTAGAGAGAGAAAACTGGAAGAGGATGAGGCTTTAACCTTCTAAGACCATCTCCAGTAACATACTTACCCATCAAATCCATACTGTTCCAAACTTTTTCTTTTGGACCACCAAGCAGCTCCCAGACCACGACACCGGGACTTTTTATTAGTTATGAATGCTTGGCCTAATTTAGACTCATTTCTGGCTAGCTCTTTTAGTTTAAATTAATCTGTTTCTCTTTATCTACCTTTTACCTTGGTGCTTTTTTCTTTCTTTCTGTATATCTTACTTTTCACTACGTTTGTGTACAACTACCTGGTTTCTTGCCCCAGGTATGTCCCCTTCATTCTCTCCTCTCTTCTTTAGCCTTGATTTCTCCTCCTATTTATTCTCTCTGCCTGCGCTCTGCTTATCCTTTCTCTGTCTAGGCAAGGTGAAACAAATGCAGCATAAACAAACGTAACACACATTTACACAGTTAAAGTAATATTCTTCAGCATAAACAAATGTAACACATCTTTGCCTAGGTAAAATAATATTCCACAGCACCATGTCAATGAAACTTCCCTTAATAGTGTACCAAGTGTTCAAATGCTTGATACTAGGTGTGGGGGAGGTGCGGTTGGACTTGCAATCTAATTCAAACCACCCCACCATGTAGTCCTGGTTGTTGATATTCTCCTTTTATTTTTAACTTCATCAAGCTCAGAGAGCTTTAACTGTGTTAAGGACAAGTACGTAAGAAAGGGCATAGGATTCCTCTGCCTCCAAAAGTTTCACACACCTCCTTTAGACCTGTGGTTCTCTGGGTGGGACAGTTTTTAATTCCCAGGAAATGTTTAATATTTTCTGGAGACATTTTTAGAGTTGGAAGACGGTGCTACTAGTATATAGTGAGTAGAGCCCACAGCGCAGCTTTATATTCTACAACTCATAGGATATGTTCCCTCCACAAAGAGGTATTCAACCCAAAATGTCATGGTTGAGACAGATTGCCAGGCCTGAAAGACGTTGCTTTAGATCTTCTGACTTTGAATTTAGTGTGGATACATTCCTGTTGGTATTCAGACATTCTGCTTTGGCCATTTTGTCCTCTGCCTTGTATTGAGATAGGGTCAGATCATCCATGTTTCCAAGGAAGTATTTGTCGTGTCATTGGCCCTCACAACTTGTATTTTATCTTCTTCCTTCCTGCTAATACAAGCCTGCTGGAGTGGACTGCTATCAACTTTTTATTGTGAATTGTACTTCTTATCGCCTATCACATTTCTGACAACTAGGGAAAATGTGCTCTCTTCCTAATGAGTTTATATGGTGATTTTTATTTTATTTCTTGAACCATTGCCAGCTCTTAATGCTGCTCAGATTTAACTCCACATCTATATGGCTTTTATTTATTCATTTTTGAGATGTGGTCCTGCTGTGTAGCTCAGGCTTGCCTTCAACTCTCAGTCTTCCTGCTTTAGTACAAGCGCTGGGATTACTTGTGTGTGTATGACCACACCTGGTGACCTGTAGTTATTTTAGACTTTGTGAAATTGACTTCTCTGGTACCTTCTGCTTCTAGAATTGTTAACTTCCAAAGTCCTAGTCCTTCCTACAGTCTCACAGATTTCTCACTGTTTATTGTCTCTCTACACCAATTCAGGCAACAGTATGCCCCTCTCCCCAATACCACCTGTATGTAGCTGATGCCAAACTTCTGCCATCAACATCTTAGATGGAGACTATACCATGGCAAGCCAAAGAGCTGTGGTTTGGTTGGACTAAATACAGCTTTAAAAGGAAAATACTTTCTTTTATTCTTTTTGGTTTTTCGAGACAGGGTTTCTCTGTAGCTTTGGAGCCTGTCCTGGAACTAGCTCTTGTAGACGAGTCTGGCCTCGAACTTACAAAGATCCACATGCCTCTGCCTCCTGAGTGCTGGGATTAAAGGTGTGCTCCACCACCGCCCGGCAAAAGGAAAATACTTTATGCCAGTGTTTGTTTCAGTATTCTTCTTTGCAAGAAAAATGAAAATCAACCGTCCACTCACATGGTATTTATCAAGTTTACCTTTTCAAGTTGAGGTTTACCCTTGCCTCAGTTATCAGCAGACTATATTTCTTTATTAGTAGTTACGGACTGACCTTTTTGACTTTTGTTCCAGTTGAATCAAGGTTAACTTCCCTATTTGACAAATGAAAGCCACTGGCTACTTTGTATTCAACTCACCAGAAGCAAGGGTATTTTGTATTTGAGGATAATATTAAGCACCTAATTCTAATTACCATCTCTTTCTGTTTTTTCCCTTCATTTAATTGAAGCCACTTACTGAATCATCCCATCTATTTGCAATAACCACTCCTCTTATACTTTTATTCATTTATTGTGAATTCTAAGTACTTTTTATCCATTTCTTCATATAATCATTAACCAGTTTTTACGTGGTTAAAGATGACATGATCAGTTTCTTTACTTTTGACCTACAATTTCATTCTGCAGCACACACAAGTCATACTAACCATTGTGCTCATTATAAACGTATGCTATAAGGTACGATCATTCCATGGACATCATCTCCTTGCTTTGTATGAGGCATCATGCTGAGGGCATAAGTACAGTTACAAACAGGTTTTACTCTTGAGAATCTTGTGGCCTATTGAGAAAAGAGGGATAGTGACTATAAAGTCGTAAGTGCAATAATAAATAGGTGTGAGTAGAGTGCTACTTGGATTGCCACATCCTGGTACCTGATAGAGACCAGAGAGCCTCTTCAGATGGTATGTTTGATCTGGGTCCTGGAGCATGAAGACTAGTGTGGTCAGATTTGCTGGGCTTTGTCCCTAAACATCCAATTTGTAGGTTTGCATGGTTAGTTATACTACTGACGACTTGCTTATGCAAGCTACTCAGTTTGAAGGATTCTGTCTTTGAAATTCTTCTTTTTCAATAATTAATCAAATGTAATAAATGTTTTAGAGGAGCCCAACTCAGTATTAAGATAAGTAAGCATTATTAGGGCCAAGATAAGCAATTTATGACTGCTATGTACACAGAATTGGAGAATATGATGTTATAAACATCTGGTACACGATGGAGTGTGGTAAGTACAGATGCAGGGGTAAAGGTGTTTGGGAACACAGATGAGTTTCACTTCAAATGGAATAGTAGGGAGGACTTCCTGGGAAGATAATGCTAAAAAGCTTCTTAAAAAGTACAGAGACTGTTTTTAACAGTGATAAAGTGAGGAAAAGCATTTCCTTTAGTGAGAACAATATGTGTATCATAGTCAGCATTGGCTTATATATAGGAAAACAGTGTAGACTGGATGGCTTATGTACAGCATAATTTATTTTATACAGCTCTGGAGCCTGGAAATCCAGGATCAAGATATCGTCATGGCTAGGTTCTGGTGAGGGTCCTCTTTTGGGTTACACACTGCTGCTAGGCTTACATTGCTGAGAGCCCAGTAATCTCTCGTCCAGTTCTTAATATCGTGCAAAGGCCCCAGATACTTCCTACTACCAATACATCAGAGGGGACGTTATTTCAATCTGTGATTCTTTAGGAAACACTTTCAGCATACAACACAAAATTACAAGGGAGCTGAGAATGATGGCAAGTTTGAGAAACTAGGAGTGAGTTCAAGGAGGGCCGGATATGTGTATGAGAGTAGATAGTTATCAAGATGGGGAGACTTTGGCTCAACCACAATGAACATCAGATGCTTACTCCAACAGTTCTGCTTCTTCCTGTAACCTAGGTAGAGTGTTTGAGCAAGGGAGTAGGGGGAGTAGAGCTTACAATGTGATTGGAGATGATTGAAGCTTATAACCAGACCTTTCTCTAGAGTTTTGATAATTGGAAATATCATGAAGTCCAAACTCTTGTTAAAACTACTTGGTAATTGCCTTGTTTGCAATGTAAATATAGAGCATCCATTAATTTTGATACCCTTTGGAATTCTTTAATTTGACAGACTTGAACCTGTGAAACTAAATACATACTGTAAATAGCATGCACTTTGATGACTTAGTTTTGTAGCAACTTAATTGGCCGTTTCTGCCACCCAACTCCTCTATAGACCTGTTCCTCTCAACTTTGTGTTGTTCTACGTCAAGCTCTTGTTATTTTTCCCCTACAAACAGATACTGGCATAAAGGTCATGTAACTTAGATTACAGGATTTGTGCTGTCAAACCAAATATGTAAAGTCTTGGCTGGATTACAGCCGTACAGCCTTTGAAATATTCTAAGAGAAGCTGCAAGATTTGTGTCATATGTAACTGGGTAAATCTACCTTCTTTAAAGTACTTATATTTTCATATGTGGAATACCTACCACAAATAAGGTAACTTAGAAACAATTATGACAAAATAATCTTAGCATTGTCTTGAATTAAAGTCCTTATTTAAAGGAGTTTCTTCAACAGGTTAGTGTTTTTTTTTTTCTTTTTTTACTAAGAGACATTTTTGGTTTAGTTTTATTACTACAACTTTTAAGAAAGGATAATTAGCAATCTGATTCTCATATGAATTTGAGATAAGAACCAGGTGAACAAAAGTTGGTCCAGGATTATATATAGCTGGGTTATTAAACAAATATGTGTTTATGTCTAGTTCTTATACAAACCTACTTGTAACTTATGAGTTACATTAATTATAGTTGTGGTGGCTATTGGTTATTTTGAACATGACTCTAAAGTGTATCTGTGTGTTTGTATGTGCATAGATGTAGGGTTTTAGGATTTCGCTGTTGTTTCCTTAAAAGTAAACTTTTATTTTTTATTTTTGATGAGATGAATGGTTGTTTGGAGTTTCAGTCTAGCTGAAAACAAAGATATATAGGCCAGTGTTGCATTGCAAAATTATTCTATAAAGGCATAGGTCCTTGATACAGGACTCATCCTGTGCTTTACAACTTTCTCATGCGAGATTTGTGATTCTTGCTAAATCTCTTCTCCTTCCCAGGCACACCGAGTATTACTATAAACTAAGAGGACAGGAACTTCCTGAGTTATAAATACATAAAATGTATAGCCATATGAAAGGCCCTTGCAGAGAGGCTCCCCTGGTATGTTGATCCAAAAATACTGTCTGGCCTGTTCTTTCCCCTCCTCTTACTGATGTTGCCTTGGGAATTGGAAGCCCAATCATGAGTCAGAGTAGTTTCTTTCTCCGTGACACCCATATGTGGTGCCATTAATAATATGCTTCTTAAGAGTGTCTCTCCCAGGCCAGGCCATATGACTTTATTACCACAGAATTAGAACTGACAGCCAGGAGCTTTTCCTTTGCTAATGGCTTAGCCTCCTGTTCTGCATATTAGGATGGGACACTTCTTCCCATAGGTAGCATTCCATATATATATGAGCAGTTTAGTTCCAAATGCTGTCTTTAGCTTTTAAAGTTGGGAATGAGATACAGGTATTAGTTATGGAGAAATTGACAACATTATATAGAGAATAAAAGTGTGATTCAGCATTTGGTAAGTGGCATATGAATGGCTGGGATTTAGACACAGGAAAGATTATTAATATGAAACAAAATAGGCTAGGAACTGAGTCACTAAGAACGTCTTCCGCTTCCTCTATGTGTGTGTGTGGTATGTGTGTGTCACGCTTACACTTCACAAGGGGAAATATTCATTTAGTATTTAAAACAAAACACTTAAGCCTTCAGGAAACCATGGATTTTAGCATGTGCAGTTTCATAACTTTCACATATAGTGGGCTAAATAACATTAAAGACATGGGTCTGTTTCATTTTAAAAAAAGTATATACTACCAAAATATAATAAGTTAGTAAACAGAATAAAATTGATTTGTAGAATACTACCTTAAATTTTAGTGCTAATTATCACTACACTGTTATTTTCTAATGTCTAATACACTGAACAAAAATTATTTTTAATAATCTTAATTGGGTTCATATATTTCTTGAAGATATGTTTATGAATGTGTATTGTTGTTCATAGTGGAAACAAGTTTAATACTAAGTCATACTTCTGTAGGCACATGTTGAATGGGAAGAATGAAAGGATTTTCAAGGCATTAGAA
Source organism: Bramus lutescens (assembly GCA_001685075.1). NCBI lineage: Eukaryota > Metazoa > Chordata > Mammalia > Rodentia > Cricetidae > Bramus > Bramus lutescens. Next base: position 89,540 of record LOEQ01005184.1, read on the forward strand.
ATATAGTTTCCATTTCCCCTACTGTCCACATTTTTTTAAACCTAGATTTCTCTTTATACAGATTTGTTAACAGTGGTATTTTAACCATATTGCTTTTAAGTCACCAGGAAAGCTAGGTTAAAAAAATTATGTTCTAGAACAGCAATGGACCTAATCATTTAGTATTCAGTAGTGTGGGTCCCCAAGAATATGCATTAATAGGCTGCCTAGGGTCTGTACTATACAGTGGAATATCCACTAATGTTATATACAGTTTGCAAAATTGCAGTCCTGCAAGGCATTTCTAGCCCACAGATTTGTTTTGTTTGACTTTCAGTGTTGACTTTTGAGTTTTGCAACCCTTAAGAGTTGGCAGTTCACATATAAACCAAATTTCTAGGTTCTCTTGAGTCTTGAGAGTATGTTTACACTAATGGCTCCATGTTTTCTCATAGGTTGCAGTAATCCGCTGTATCCAAATGAGATCTGTGAGTGGTCTGTGTTCTTTAGGGTTTAACCCACTCCCTACTCCTCACCCTGCATGTCAGCTTAGGTCAGTTAACTGATACTTATTGCTCTACAACTGACCCACCTCACATTTTTAATGCATTCGAATCTTCAGCTTCAGGACCCAGATATTTAAAAAAGTGAGGTGAAATGATTGAATAAAGGTAAGATAGGTGGTTGAAAAATATGAGAAGTTAGAGTAGTATAGAAATGAGCCTCCAGTGCTGGGTACTGAGGCTTTGGATGGTGAAAAGGAAGAGGAGGATTTAGGAATGAATAGTCTTAGTTATTGACTAACTTGGGGTGTGAACTGTATGGGAGACTGAAGGAGAAGTAGGTGCTGTATCCTGTACAACTTCAGGAACAGACCTGACTGTAGCAGCATATACATGTAAATGTAGACATAGACAGACACCCAGGAAAGCTGGGATATGTGGTTTGGGCTCTCTGATTGGGAAACCACAGCATCCTGGAAGCTCGGTGTGTTTGTTATATGCAGTTGAAGGGAGAGGAGGAGTTACTGCATACAACTGAATGAGGAGGAGGGGTTGTTACATAGAATTAAGCAAGGAGACAGGCTTTATGGTATACAAGTAAATCAAGGATTACAAGTTTAGCTAATCTCGGTGGGAGCAGTCTCTGTAGGGGAGCAGATTTCAGACCATAAATATCTGAGGAGAGAAAGCTATGGTGGGCACTTCATGCTCACACTTCAACATCTATACCAGGGGAAGGCTTTGCCATCCTTCTGGGTCGCACACCAGGGGTGGGAGAGGCTTTGCTATTCCTTTGAATCTGAGGCAATGGGTTCCTTGACATGGCCATGTCAATGCTGACAACACAAACCCTTCAGCACTTCAGTTGCGTGCAGGGCCTTTTCTGCTCCTTACAAACATGCATGGTGGAATGCAGGGAGGTGAACTTGCTGAAAGGCACAGGACAGGTAGGTGACTGTGAGGTATCACTGCTAGGTACTGAGATGTTGCTTCCCATGGAGGGGAGGCACTCTCCTGTGTTGGAGAAGTTGATTCCTGGATGGAGTATTTGAGAATCTCCTGGGGATATGTATAAATTGAAAAACTTGTTCAAAAGCCTATACTATCCTTTCTTAATGTGAGCAGGAGAAAAAATTAACTACTCAATTGTGTCTGGCAAGAATAGACAGAAAACAGTGTGTCCTCAACCTTAATCTAAGTAGGGCAGAGATACATACAGAATCCCTGTGTAGAGATTTTTTTGAATCCCTAGAGGATGTAAGATTTGTCTCCAACAGGATTAGAGATTAGCAAAGATTGACATATTGCAGTAGGACATCATAATGACAACAGTGATTTAATAACAACAGCTTCTTTCTTGCAAATCTGAACTTTATCTTCTCTTTCTGTTCATCTTTTCGGCATTTCAAATTTTGCTCTGTGTGTATTCTTTAATCTGCAGACTCTGGGAGCATGCTATATTGTAAGAAGTATTTGCCCAGACTTTTTTTTTTCTGTTTTTATCTGCAAGAAATTGTTTCTTTGAGAACATGTTCTCAATGGAGGTTACTTTCCCAGAGTAGCGCCCCCTTTTCTAATCCCACTTAATCTACATTGCAGATGAGCTACTTTAAGAATCAGACTGAGCTTTGGGAGCAGGCTTGTGCCATATGGTATAGAAACAAAGAAGAAAGTCCTTTCTTCTCGGCTAGGTTCCAGGCTGACCCTAAGCTATATTTTGAAATTAGTACATTTATCATTGGGCTTTTTTATGTTTTTCTTTATACCCCCTTTCTGTCTTATAGTTCTTTTTAGAGGCTGCTCCTCTTGCTGGGACTCCCACCCCAACCGCTTGCTACTCCTTCATTGTTCCCAATTACTTCTCCATTTCTTCTTTCCAAGCACTTCAGCTTGGTGTGGTAGCTTAACTCTTAATTCTGAGAAAGAACTCAGTCATTATAAAATCACTTTTTCAGATCCAGATGGGCTTCTTGGGAAAACAGGCACCAGGGAGCACAAAGAAGGGAATAAGGGCAGGTGGTAAAAAAGAATGTTTTGAGGAAGTAATGACTCTTACCTGAAACTATTGTGATTCAAGGATTTCCTCTATACATTTTTTTTCTAATTTGTTCTTTTTGTTTTCCTTTCCTGACTCTTCTTTCTCCCCGTTTCTTCATTTCTTTTTCTCCCCTTCCCCCACCTCCCTTTCTTTCTTTCAAGACAGGGCCTCAAGTCACCCAGGCTGGTCTTGCTCTCCTTGTGTATAGAAATGACTTTGAGCTCCTGATCTCCCTGTCTCTATTTCCCAAGTGCTCGATTTCCAAGTGTGCAGCACTGTGCCAAGATTTATGTGGTGCTGTTTATCAAAGTTAGGTCGTCGTGTAAGCTAGGCGAGGAGGACTCTATGAACTAGACTACACCCCAAGGGGTAGCCCACTTTTATATAGTTTTTAATCTCTCTGGTAGCTGGAGGCTGAGCTTGGCCTCACATGTGCTAAACAGATAATTCTATTATTGAGCTGCATCCCACCCCTTATTTCTACTTCTCAGCTCTTGATTTGATTCATGAGTCAGCCCATCTCATTCAGTTTCTCTGTTTTCCCGACTGCACTGTCTCTTTTTTTTTCCCGTTTAGTTTTTGAGACAGGATTTCTCATTAGCTGTGGAGCCAGTCCTAGAACAGGCTGACCTCGAAGTCACAAAGATCCACCTTTCCCTGCTTCCTGAGTCTTGGGGTTAAAGGCATGCACCACCACCACTCAGCCTGACTGCTCTCTCAAAGTTAGCATAGAAAGCTTCAGGAATTGATAGGAAACAAATGGCAAGGAGCACATGTAAGGGATGTTCATAAGTCTGGTACTACCTATATGGCCTTTGGAGTAAAAGAAATATTCCTTAATGTTTTAATGTAAGCATCAGTTGATAAAAGGTGTTTCATTGTTCTTACCTACAAATGCAATATTTACATGCAATCTATAAGCTTAGACAGTGGTCACTGAGGCAAATGATGAATATCTTTTAAAGCGCTTGTTAATAATTCTGTACAAATTACTCTCTGTTCCCATGTGTTGAGTTTGATGTTTGCCAAAGAGTAGGTTACAGGTTGCATTTGCTTCTATATGTGTATGTATGTGTATACACACACACACACACACACACACACACACACACACACTCTCACACTACAAAGATTGCTACTAAAACAAGCATGAAGGTGGTAACTGAAAGTCTAGGGGAAAACACACTTTAGAAGGAGTAATATGGCTTCACGGGTAGGTTCTTTTATATAGAACAGTAAATAGCATCTGTAGGATGTGGTTTTTGAAAGAAGGTTGCTTTGAACTCCAGCTGATGAGCCTAAAAAGGCCTTAGTTCTGATGGAAAAAAATGATAAATGAACGAATACTTCAGTGTTGTCAATAATAATAAAATGTTGAAAATAGATTTTTACTTTTAATAAGTTCTAATTTTAGCCACCTTTTAAAAATTAACCACCTATGGTACCTTACTCTGTCTCTATAATGCTGTATATAGTAAAAGCATCTTTTTCCATGCTAAGAAATCAAATTTTAGAGTACTTCATTTTTGTGTCATTTCTAGGCATAATAAAGGGTTGATTTACCTTTGAATAGAAGTTTATTGAATGACCATAGCAGTCAAACAGATTTTAATTTCTTATAAATTACTCATCATAAACTGCTACTTTATTACATCATCCTTTCTATGACAGATGAGGGCACTTATTGAATATGGGAATTTTATCTTGTGGAAATCATAATACAGGGAATATTTCAATATATAATGATGGATTCCTTTTAATTAAAGATTTTAAAGTAATTATCCAAGGCTACTGTTAAGAACATTTGTGGCTCTTCTTTGTAAGTGGGAAGGCTTTTGTGTCTGTACTTTGATATTCTTCCTTTGTCCTTCGTCTTTTAGTAGGGTTTTTGTTTGGGATATTACTAAGTACATTCCTAAGTGAAGTCTGGTGGGCCATTCTGGAACTTTTCCTGTGTCCTCAGTTTGTTTCTTTTTTGAAATAGGGAGACAGGGTCTGGCTCTGTAGCTCAGGTTGGCCTGGAACTCCATTTGCCTCCTTCAGCCTCCTGAGTGCTTGGATTTTAGATTTGTGGTAGCCAACATTTACCATGCATGCTTTGTGCAGAAAGCATGTTATACTGATCCTATATGTCTTTTGAATGATCATGTGTGATCAGATGGTTAGAATTTGGGTGTGTAAGCATCAACTGTATCAGAGTTTTCCTTATGATTGCTGCTTCAATTTCCTATTTATAAGTTTCTCTGGTGTCTAAATTCTAGATTGCTTTTGAGGGCTAATGAAGAAATTTCCATTTTTCTTTTGCCAGTTTGCATGGATTAGTTTGGATTTGGAGACCTAATGCTAGTGAGTCTTCGGATCTCACATGTAATATCCTGCAACCCTTAACCCACCAGCATAGAATGAGGGGAAAGCTAGCTAATAGTTTTAAATTATGAAGAGCTTGAATGCCTGTGCATTACTGTGCTAGCTGCACACAAAATCGCATGGATGAAATATCAGAGATAGCATATGAGGTAGTGAATCAATCCCATTATCTTCCTTCCTGATTAAATAAATAATTCGCCTTTTTTGAAACTAACCATTATGACACACACTTAAAATCTCAGTGTTTGGGAAGCCGAGTCAGGATTTCAAGGCCATTTCAAGGTGTGAGGTCCTGTCTTAAAATAAGGAAACAAGCCCACCCAAACAACTTGCCACCCCATTTTGTTCTTTAATCATAATTACGATCTGGAGAGATGGCTTAGCAGTTGATAGCACTGTCTGACCTTACAGAGGGCCCAGGTTCAATTCCTAGCACCGACATGGTAGCTCAAAACTTTAATTCAGGTTCCAGGGTATACAAACCCCTCTTGTGGTGTATGGATATAAATGTGCGTAAAATATCCATATGAATAAAACATAAAATAGAAAAATAAAAATTAAAACATCTATATCTAGATAGTTTTATTTAGAATAATCTATTAGCATGCCATAATATTTGCTAGCATTTTTCTGTTCACGCATATAATCAAAGTTGGCTTATTTATTTATTTATTTATTTGGTTTCTTTCAAGTTATGGTTTCTCTGTGTAATAGACCTGGCTGTCCTGGGACTTGATTTGTAGACCAGGCTGGCCTCAAACTCACTGAGATCCACTTGTCTCTGTCTCCCAAGTCCTGGGATTAAATGTGTGCACCACCTCAACTCCCTGGTGAGGTTGACTTTTTTTTATATTTTAAAATACCTGTAAAAATGTATTTGGGTTCTAATTTCTATATGTTTGATTAGCTCACTTCATTTGTGTCTCCTTTGTGTTTCATGTCTATCATTTTCTGTATAATCAGTACAAATGTTTCTTAATTGTGTTTCCTTTCACTTCCTCAAGATATGTATCCAACGTGATTTGTCTGATGTTTGAATTCACTTTGTAACTGTTTGTATTTTTTGTGGATTTCATATATAGTTCATGATGGCTAAGTCTGCTTGTCCAGTTGATATGTTTGGGAAGATGTAACCACAATTAAAGAATTGCCTTTGTTGTATTGCATGTGGGTATGTATATGAGGCATTTTCTTTTTGCTAATTGATAGAAGAATGATCAGCACAATGCACATAGTGAACACTATCCCACAAAAGCTAGGTGAGCAAACAATGTGAGCAAGGCAGTAATTAGTACTCCTTTATGGTTTCTGTTTCATTTCTTGCCTCCAGCTTCCTGCCTTCACTTCCCTCATTTATAGGAAGAAACCCTTTCTTCCCTAAGTTGCTATGGATTATAATGTTATTATAGCATAATTATAGGAAAATACATATTATATACAAATATATATTCTATAAATTATATATACACATCTGCTAGTTTTATTAATATGGCCTTGTTTTTATTTTTAAAATATCTTTATTATTTTGTATACATAATTATAGTTGCAGTACAGAAGGATTTGTGGCAGAAAGTGAAAACTCATGCCCTACCCCTTCCTATATGTAAATGTTCACTAGTGGTGACCTTCCTGAAATCTTTACCACTTTATTCTAATAATTTCCTTCGTATCTACAAATATTATGCCTATATGCCATTATGTCTTCCTTAATCTCTTTTAGATATTGTCTATTGACTTCCTTCTCTGATAGAAGAAGATTAATCTTCCGCACCACTCTTCCTTCCAGTTCTTATCATCACAATACAGTTATGACTATTTTTAGTTTCTTTGTAAGAGATCTTTGATCTTTGTTTGTGTAATGTGTAATCTATTTGAGACTATGAAGATAAATGTGAGTCCACCTAGATGTTTAATTGCTACTTTCCTCTCAATCCTCCTTCTGTATCTACCAAAAGGAAAAAAGGAGGAGTCCTGACTTTGCAATGCTCCCCGTCTCCTCATGCAGGTTACCGTGGTCTGACTACCCTATTTGAGAATGGTATGGCACATGTGTATATGTGTATGTGGTGTGGATTTGTATATTTACGTATATACAGTTTTGTACAAGAAATTATGCAGACATGACAAAGATTAGTATGTTTTTCTGACTTTTTGCATGTGAGAAGAGATAAGAATGGAGACCTGGAGTAATTTAAAGACTGAACTTCTCTGTATTCGGTGTACTTGTTCTTCAGTTTAAAAACTGTTCCTTTACCTTGACAGGGCCTCATTCTCAACATTTGCAGTCACTGGTTTTTATAATAGTGACTAACTTAAATTCCTACCTCAAGGATTGTGTTTATTTTTTAAAAGGACATTTTTAAAACAGCAATTTTAGGTTCTTAGCAAAATCAACCAGAAAGTGCAAGGAGTTGGTACATGCTGTCAGCCTTCACAGAGCACACAGCCTTCCCTTCTATCTGCAATCTATACCAGTAAGGAAACTTTGTTGCAACCCGGAAACCTACATCAGTTTTAGCTAAATTGGGTAGAGGACTGCAATTGCTGAATCATCCTACCAGTGTATTATGTTTTGTAGGAATTTGATAAAATGTCTTCCAAAATGACTATATTAAGGATTTCATATAGTCTGTTTCTAGTATTTCTTTTTCTATGTAATCTGAAGTTGTTAATATCTTAGTTTATGGACTGGGGAAATGGCTCAGTGATTAAGAGTATTTGCTGCTCTTTCAGAGGGACCCAGGTTCAGTTTCTAGCAACAACATAGTGGCTCACAACGCTCCTGTAACTCCAGTCAGAAGGGGTCCTACATCCTCTTCTGACATCCACAGGCACCAGGTATGCACATGGCACATACACATACATGTAGGAAATCATTTATACATATAAAAATAAAATTAAAAATTAAAAAAAAATATTTAAGTTCTCACGTTAGTATTTTTATTCCCTCTTGATTCAGTTATTCCTCAGTACTAATTGATTTCAGTGCATATATAGTTTTCCTTCATAGCTCTTATTAAGTTATTGTGTGTAATTCTGTTTCATCAGGGAGACAAGGTATTAGACATGATCTCACTATGCAGCCTTAGCTGACCTGGGACAACCTACGTAAACCAGGTGGTACTGACCTTGTCATGATCTTTATGTCTCAGTCCCCTGAATGCTGAGATATGTGGTGTATGCCACTTCATTGACTGTGTATAATTCTTCATGTCCATCTCTCCATTAGTCAATAGGCTCCTTAAAGCATGGCCTATCTCTTGTCTTCTCAGCTCACTGTTTTATCTACAATATCGAACACAGTGTGTGACATTTTAGCAAGTATTCCTTAAATTTATGTTATGCTTGAATGAGTGAGTTGATCAGTGAATAAACTTGATGAATGTTCTTTTTGCCATTTAATAAATAATTATGTTATAGTTGGTAAGTTTGTTTCAAGACATCTACATAGAAGACAGAACAACTAGGTAAAATCATTTGGAACTTGTTAGGAAACTGGATAAAGATGTTCTCCAAATCTCTCTCTTTCTCTCTTTCTGCATCTGTGCATGTGCTATCTGTACATATTAGTATGTATGTAAATATTAAAAACTATTCTTAAGCTAATTTGTTGTGATTAATGACTTATCAAAGAAAATATTAGTTTCTTTTTGTTCTTTTGTGTTTCTATGAGATAATCTATTTGTATATATGTGGCCATGCTTACCCGTGTGTGTGTGTGTATGTGTGTGTGTGTATGTGTGTGGTGTAAGTCAGAGTTCTATGTCAGGCTTCTATTGCAGTGTATCCTATTTGTTTGAGGCAGGGTCTGTCACTTAATCTGGAGTTCACCTTGTCAGCTAGCCTGACTGGCCAGCAAGCTCCAGGGATTCACCTGTCAACCCTACCCCCAGCACTGGTAGTATAGGCCTGCCCTTCTATGTGTAAATTTACATGGTTATTAGGGATTGAAACAGTTCCTCATGTTTGCATGGCAAAAACTTTACTTATTGAAGTATTTACTCAGACCCTTCTTTCTTTTAAATGTCATGAATAGTTATATAGTCAATTGTCAAGTTCTCTGTGTTGTCACTACATTAAAATTTTGCTTTCCTGCAGTACATAGGAAAATATAATTACATATATAATTTAAATTTTTGTGAAGATCTGGATGTGGTTTCTGATAATCACATATGTATGTATGTATGTATGTGTACAACATATGTATATTTGGAAACAGTCTCACTATGTTACAGTAGCTGACCTAGAAGTCTTTATGTAAACAAGACTGGCTTCAACTCACAGAAATCCATTTGTCTCCACCTCCTGAGTTTATGATTAAAAATGTATCCCATCATGCACGTCTGATAAAAAACTACCACATATTTTTTCAGACTATTCATTTTTTGTGTGTAACACAGTAGCCTTGCAGTTGAACAGATGACGATGAACCTTAGAACAACGACTTTCAATTTAAGGTAAATATTAACTTATGATGCAAGCATTGAGTTGAAAGTGATAGTCTACAGACAGTTACTGCTAAACTTCACTGTTTTTGTTTTGTTTTGGGCAGGTTCTCACCTTGTAATTAAATATCATGACCAATGCAACTTATAAAAGAAATCATTTAATGTGGGAGCTCACATTTTCAGAGGGCCAAGGATCCATGATGGCCGAGCAAAGGCATGCTGGCAGGAACAGCTGAGAGCATACATCTTGCTGTAGAAATTGGAGGTATAGAAAGTGAACTGAGAATGGCAAGAGTCTTTTCAGACCTCAGAGACCTTTCCTAGTGACACATATCCTCCAAGAAGTCCACAACTCTCATTTTTCCCAAACAGTTTCAGCAACTGGAAACCAAGTACTCAAATATGTGAGCCTATGGGGGCCAGTGAGGCCATTCTCATTCAAATCACCACAATGGGTAACTGACTGGTCTAGAAGATGCTGCGTAAACCAGGCTGGCTTCAAATTTACAGAGATCTGTCTGTCTCTGCTTCCAATACTGAGATTAAACGTGTGCACTTCCTCACCTGGCTAAACTTTATTCCTTAAAGAATTTTTTTGAAGATTTATTTATATATATGAATGTTTTACCTACTTATATGTATGCATATGTGATGAATGGGTGCCTGGTGCCTTTGGAGGAAAAAAGAGGATATTAAATTCCTTAAGAATGGAAATACAGATGATTGTCCGCCACCATATGGGTGATGAGAACCAATTCTCTTAATGAGTGCTCTTAAGCCATCTCTCCAGCCTTTAAACTTTAATCTTTATCGCTGAATTAGACATGTTTTCCCATGGCAATATTCATTAAACAGTCAAAATTTATCTTCTGTCAGCATTGGCCTTAGTAGCCATAGTTGAGAGGAAGTGGGACATCCATGAGATGGAATGCAGTGTTCTATCTTACCCTTGTTCTTGCTCCAAGCTTCAGTGACCTAGAGAAGAGTATTTTATAAGATATTGCACAAGTAATCAAGAAAAAGTCTCTCTTGGTTTCTATTGATTTAAAAAGGTTAGGATTTGAAGGGTTAACTACTATCCAGTGAGTACTTGTACATAGGCCAAAGTATGAGTGTTATAATGGAAAATGCTTTACAAATAGAATGAAAATAAGATGTCTCCTCTTTTTTGCCTTTTTCTCATTTTTCTTAATGTTTTGTTCTGTGACTTTGTTCCAAAACGAAAGATCAACCTAATGGGTTTATCTGTATCACCTATACAACTCTTTCATTTTGTTAGGGCATGAAAATCTATATTAGTATTTTGTTAAAACAGCAACAGCAACTCTGTACAGATAAACTGATACTATAAAATAATAAATCCACATATTAATGCAAATATGTCCAATCAGTATCCCTTGAATAAGAAAATCTAGTGATTGAATTTGTATGTTCTAGTGCATTAAAAGTTGAATCTTGTACACAGAGATTTTTGTTGTTTATTAGATAGCATGCATAACTGACATACAGTCAACCAAAAGTATTTAATAAGAATATCATGCTGATTTTTGCATATGTACAAAACTGTCTCCATAGTCATGGCAGTAAACATATGCCTCAAGTCTAAAGATGGCTATGCCCATGATAAGCTTTCCAACATCTGTCTTCTCTTTCATATACCAAGAATTAGTTAGCAGTTTACTGTTTTCTCAGTATTTTGGAAGTTTCTGTAGACTAGATTTTTACTTAAAATACAGTAATAAAACCATGGTTACAATATTCTTTTAATTTTAATTTTTTATATCTTTTCAAAAAATGTTTTATAGTTTTCCTATAGTGGTTTATTTTTACTCATATTTTTGTTTATTTTGATTTTTTTGTTTGCCTAAAGTAGCAGCTAAAGGTCTTTGAGAACTTACTCTATGATGAAGATCCATTGCTCTAAATCTCTCATGGCATTTGTGTGGCATCCCACAATTATTATATACTATGATTTTATTGCCACTTATTACAAATAATTTCAAATTTCTTTTTTATATTCATCTTTGATTTATCAGTTGTTTAGAAGTCTTTTATTTCATAAATAATTTGGCATTTTCCAGAAGTAAATTTTTTAAATTTAATTTTAAATTTTATGCATATGAGTGTTTTGCCTGCATGTATGTATGTGTATCATGTGCATGCATGCTTGGTGCCCTTGGAGGCCACAAGAAGGCATCATATCCTCTAGAATAGTGGTTCTCAACCTGTGGGATGCAACGCCTTTGGGAATCAAATAACAAACTCTTTCACCAGCACTGCTTAAGATTATTGGAAAACATATATATTTATATTACAGTTCATAACAGTAACAAAATTATAGTTATGAAGTAACAACAAATAATTTTATGGTTGGGGGTTGCCACAACATAAAATACTGTATTAAAGGATCACAGCATTAGAAAGGTTGAGTGGAGGCAGAGACCTCTCATTCGTACCTGGCTGCCCAGACCTGAAATAATCACGCTGAAACTTTATTAATTGTAGTATTATTTGGCCTATAGCTTAAACGTATTTCTAGCTAGCTCTTATATCCTAAACTAGCCAATCTCTATTAATCAGTGCATCACCATGGGGAGCAGATTTCATTAATTTTTTTAATTGTAGATCTTTCTACTTTTTCACAAATATGGCCATTTTTTCCTTTGGGAACACTAAAATTTTATTAAAATTTTTGTTTTTCAAAAATTATATACTATATATAATTTTAAATTCACATATTATACATATTATATATACAATTATATCTACAATATACATATATTGTATACACATATATAAATTTTTTTGTGAGATAGGTTCTTTTTTAGTTCTGGTTGGCCTGTAACTCATTATGTAGACCAGGCTATCCTCAAACTCACTGCTTCTGTTTGACAATCTAAGATTAAAGGCTTGTGCTTTCAAATTCTTTGTTTTTTACTTTTTTGTTTTATTTTTTTGGTTTTGTTTTTGAGTCAGAGTTTTTCTGTGTAACAGTCCTGGCTGCCCTGGAACTGTTTGGTAGACCAGGCTGGCCTCTGGCTCCCAAGTGCTGGGATAAAAGGCGTGTGCTATCACTGCCCATCTGTTTCTGACTTTTTGAGACAGGGTCTTGTTGTGTAGCTCAGGCTGGCCTTGAACTTGTGGCAATCTGCTGACTTGTCTCCCTAGAGTTTGAATTGCAGGTGTGAGCCACCACACACAGATTAGATTGATAATCTTTAAATGGATGCCAGATTTTGTGTATTTTTCCTTGTTGAGTGCTAGATATTTTTTTGGTTCTTATGATTTTTTGTACTCATAGGCTGTTCCCTTATATACATGTGCCAATAGTATGCTACTGAGTGGCCAGCATAAATTTTTCACAAATCTGTGGGTAGTTTTGTTTTGTCTGCATGGCTCCCCTTTTTCTAGTACAGTTGTATTACCATCTTTTAAAAATCACTGTCCTTTGCTGCCTATTGTCCACTAGGTGGGAAATCATTTCTTGAATATTTACTTCTGGGCCAGGATAGGTGGCTTGGTATGTAAAGGCTAAGGCTGCCAAACAGGAAAAATCCCCACAACCATGAGTTGAATTCCCAGGACCCACGTGTTAGAGGAGAAAACCTGGTCCTGCAAGTTTTCCTTTGCCCTCCATACATGTATCATTCCAAGCATATGCCCTTACTCATACACAGGCATATAACACAATAAATAGAAAGCAATAAAATTTTGAAAATAAATTTATGTACTTTTATTTTATTTTGAGTATGTGTGTTAGTTGTTTTATATGGTAAATCCTATAAAATTAGAAGTCAGAGACCTGGCTTTTAAACAGGTCTTTTAAACCTACTTAATGAAATTAATTGAACTGGTTGAGATTTTTACCATTCTCTTCTACTTCTAATCTCGAAGCACTTTTGCTAAAAGTTAACCAAGCCCTTTTACCATTCTTTCTTAGACTCCAGCATAATCTTTGTGATTCACCTGAAAATTGGCAGCTCAACAACGTTCATACAGGCCTTTTGGCAGTCTCTCTTTTTGCTCAGTAGATACTTGGCGATTATATTCTTTCCCAACTTGGATTTATTCATAAAAACTGTATACCTGTGTCTTTTTCCAGTTTTCAAAATGTTTTTCCTTCCAAATTGTTCTCTCTTGGGTCATCTGATGGTATCTCTTCCTTTGTATTTGTTGATAGCAACACTCTCTTCTTGTAAAATAATCCCTTCTAGGTTTGCATATCTCAGTCTTTAGTTTCCTTATGCACAAGGAACACATTTCAAGGCTACTAGTAATTGCCCGAAGCAACAGATAGTGGTAAAACACACACACACACACGCACGCACGCACGCACGCACGCACGCACATGCACACACAGAGAAATTTTATCCTACATATTTGACTGTTACGAAGTTTGATTTACAGATTAAATTCAGTAGGGGCTAGAGAGATAGATAGCTTGGTGGTTTACTGTGTTTCAATTCCCAGCAATCATGTGGCTATTCAGTCATCTGGAACTCTGGTTCCAGAGACCAGCACCCTTTTGTGGCCTAGTTTTTATGACATTGGGTTTACATATGATGCACAGACATACATGCAGGCAAAACACTCATACACATTAAAAATACCAACATATTAGGTACAGTAAGATTAATTAATAGTAAAATAGAATAATTATAATACCATACCTTACGTGAATATATTCTTTCTTGAAAGAGTCAAGGCAAATGTTGACATTTTGGGGCTGCAAAAACTTTCAGAAACAGTGGAAGGAAAAGTACAGATGGTGTGGGATTACTGCATAGCACAAAATCAGGACGTTAGTCATGACAAGAATTTTCTAGTTTACCCTCTTTAGAAAGCATGCTTTGCTGTGCCCTATAATGTTTGAGATGTTTTCATAATTGATCTTTGTAAAGAACTCATATAAAACTCTGTAAAACTTCAAACATACTTCAGTTTGCTTAGATTTTGTTGACTGTGTGGCTTTAAGCTAGAACATTCTCATTCATCATGCTGGCGGTGAGAAGAGAAGGCCGAAGAAAATCCAAATCACTGTTCAGTAAGAGGAAATGTTATGTTTATGCTGGATGCGTCACATTGAAATGGATTTTGGCAGAAAATTCCCTATCAGTTTGACAGGCTTTAGTCCTGGTTAATGTACTTCCTGAGAACTTGCTGTGAAGTACTCAGCTACAGATGGGTATTTCTGAAGTAACCCTTTCTGATTTGTTTTCAGTTTCAGTATTTTCCTCATTAAAACTCTATAATGATTAGACAATAAAAGCTCTAGACATTAGAAGACATTTTAGTTTTTTAGTTTATACAGATTACTTCATTTTGTTACAGATTTCATTTTATGGGTTCTTGGTCAGTTTGATAAAAAGACTCGAATAAACAAGCTAGAAGGAAGAGCTAGAACCAATTTTAGCATCTGAAAAAATATCAGGACTGTATGTGTGAGCAGCTGCATGGGGTGAGGGAGAGGGTCTTTTAGAGGAAAAGTATGGACCACCAAGGTGTGAGGATGAGCAGGTTTATGATTTGGGCCAGTATTCGAAGAAAAGCTAGGAAGGGGTGAAAGGAAAAGTTATATATTTTATCATGAAGTCAGAAAAGAAGTAGGCAAATGCGGATCTTCGGAGAGGAGTGGGTGAGGCAGAGACAGAAAGACACAGAGACAGAGAAAGACGGAGACACAGAGAGAAAAACAGGCAGAATAGAGCATCAAGATAAGTAGCTTTAGAATTTGGGCTTGTATCCAAAAAGATACAGGGTTAAAGAAAAGTTACATTCTTCCTATTAGAACTTAGAAAAAGAAACAGGTTTAGCAGTCAGGTTTCACAAGCATCACTATGTATGTAGAGATGTCTAGGGTGTATAAGTACATATCCCATTGTTATTTCTTCTATCTTATTTACATGTCTTCAGGGGAGTGTTTTACTGACCAGATGATTGATAGCTTAAATTGGATTAATTCTTATGGGAAGTGACTATAGTGTCTTTGTAATGTAGCAATGTTTTGGCTAGTTTATAATGTATCAAGAAGCCAAAACCAACCCCCCACAAAAGAATGTCATATTTCTACCCAATGTCAGAGCTAGAACTCAGATCTCTCTCTCTCTCT